>JAVSBS010005557.1:174124-202825 GCA_033124195.1 Coracias cyanogaster | reverse complement strand
ACGTCGTCGCGGCCGGCAACGTCCACCACGCCACCCCGCAGCGGCACCGGCTCGCCTCGGCGATGGCAGCGGTGCGGGCCCGGCGCGCAGCGCGGCCTGGTCGGAGCGGGCTCCGCGGGTCTCCGCCGCGCCTGCCCTGGAACGGCCCCCGCGGGGTGCTGCGGGGAGGCTGCCTCCGGGCTTTCCCCATAACAGCCCCCGTCCTCCGAAACGCGCCTCCCGCAAAGATGCCGTCCCTCGGCTGACCTCATCTGCCCAGGTGGCTTCTCTGCCTGGAAGCGCCCGGTTAGGCAGTGGGTGGTTCATGCGAGAACGTGTGGGATTCTAGGAAGGGCTGCTCAGAATAACCGGCCTGGGCTCGCACAGGATGAGTCTTGCCGTCCCCGTGGGCAGGAGAGCCTCGAGTGTGCTGCTTCTCCTTGGCGGTTTTCTCCCGTGCAGTGTTCTGGGGACGGAAGCGTTCGAAATGCTCTCCTGAAGATCGGTGACTCTTTGGCTCATCATTGTGCTCAGGGTCGGCTTGCTTGGTTTTGCCTCGCTCCAAAGTTTTTTGAGGTGGTTGTGGTAAGGCATGCCAAAGCAATAACCCTTTATCTTTAATCCGAGGTCATAAATTACAAAGTTTTTTCAGCCCATCATGCCTGGTTAGTACTTTATCAGATGCGTTGCTGAAGGAGGTAGAGTTACTGGCTGGTTTCTGGCTGTGCGATAGCATGCGGTGGTTTCAGTCAGACTGATACACCAGTAACCTGCGTGGTTGGTGGTACGCAGTCTGCTGTCACCCCTTGGCCCACCAACCTCCAGTACTTGGTTCTGAGTTCTCTGAATAGTGCAGGAGAGTTTATAGAATTAAGCGAGTCTGTGAGTTTAAACATCTAGAGTAAGGTGCAAAGAGTGGTCATCAGAAACAAATCTAAAAGAGGGGAAGGAAGGATGAAGGCAGGAAGTTTGATAACTCATATCTAGGTACCCACAGATCAAGTGATTTGAGGGTTTCAGAGTGGAGGTGAAAATACTTTGAGACACCTAAGTGGCGACATTAGACCTTGTTATCTGTGTATGTGTCTGCAGCACTATTGATTTCAGTAGTAAAGCCTGAGTAGAGGACTTGACTGCAGTTATTTACAGTGCTGATGGCAGCGTTAGTGTGTTTAGAGCTGTAAGCTGGATACTCAGGAGAAGGTAGAGCATGGTGTTAAAAAATGCTGCCCATGTGGTATGGGAGGCATTTTAGTGAATGTCAAGCTGAATAAGATACTGTATTGAAAGCCATATTTTTTCTGGATTGATGCCTGAATAGCGTGTGGAATTGCTGAGTGCAAATCACAGGCCACCGGTGTGACGGAAAGCTTTGGGATATGTCTGTGGATACGCATGCTGTTCTGGCTGACTGGTGATACTGTGGTGTAAAGTGCAATTCTAGCTTCGCTGCAGACTGTGGGAATTCAGTGTGATCCGAGTTTCACCCTGAAGATCTCCATCTTTTTTCTTTTCACAGATAAAGCAGGATAATGATCATCCTCTGTAAAATGCTTTGAGATCTGTGGATTAAGAATGGTATAGAAGAGCTCAACATTGATATTTAGTATAAGCTCTTTACATAACACCAAGAACAGAGGATAAAATAGGACACGAAGTAACGATGGGATTTAGAATTGTTCTATCACAGATATAAATTTAAGGTATAAAAAGAAAAGGAAGTAATTTGATTTTTTTTCAGTCTGTATGTGCTCTTAGTGGCATTTACTTGGGCAGATGATAAATGTAAATTAGGAGTAGTCGTAAAAAGTGATCTTTTAAGCAGCTAAGGTAAAATCAATAAAGTACATATACGCTGTCAGTTAACATTTTTGCAAATGTATGTTGTTTGCAATATGCAGTTTAAGGGGAAACACTCTTTCCCTAATTCCTAAAGAAATTAGGCCATGTGAATCAAAATCTCATGGAGACTTCCATCTTAAAGGTCACAAATAAATAATTCATATTTTACAAGGAAGGAGGGGTCAAAACCCTTCAGACTTCTATTTATCTTACTGCCTAAAATAAGAGAGTAAAGTAACACGCTGTAGGCTTCTTTGTATATCCCAAAAATGAAATTACAGTACCTCCGTGTAGGGCTGAAGAATGAGCTGAGGTCGAGGCAACGGAAGGATAGTAGCTTTTATCAGCTGTCATATGGTTCTTGTTTGCACTCTCCTCAAAAAGACAGTGTTTTCTTGCAAGCAGCATAGCTGGGCACTGGAAAAGTAACTGCTTTCCAGCCAGCCTCTGCTCTTCTGTTCTATGTGAATAGCAAAATGCAGTTTGCTTGTCTGAGTTATGTGATGTTACCCCAAACTTAAAAAGCAAGAAATAAAGCAGAATTCCACCTTGACTAGTGTAAAGAGAATTGGGATGTATAAGTTATAAGAATTGCTCTACGATTTTTTGTGAATGCTGGTATTATATAATGAATATGATCTCCTCTAGCTGTAAGGATGATGGCACTCCATGTGCTAGAGCTTTTCAGAGACAGTTCTGGTAGATTTAGAGATTATTTCAAAATGTATCAGGCATTTTGGTACAATGAATTGCTTTTCAAATCTGGATTAGAGTGTTGCTCTGAAAATATTAAATATTAGATATTTACAACTTGATAGTGAGGCGAAGTAGTTTTAAATACTGACCTTAATGTTTTAGACCAGTAGGAGGGAGCTAACGTTAGAATGTAAACTTCAGTAGTGCTTTCTTTGACACACACACACACACATATATCTGTATACGTACAAAAATCTTTTCTGGATGGATCTAGATGGTCATCTTTGACCTTGACAGGCTAGAGAGGTGGGCCCATGCCAACCTCATGAAGTTCAACAAGGCCAAGGGCAAGGTCCTGCACCTGGGTCGGGGCAATCCCAAGCACAAATACAGGCTGGGCAATGAGTGGATTGAGAGCAGCCCTGAGGAGAAAGACTTTGGGGTGCTGGTTGATGAAAAGCTCAATGTGAGCCAAAATTGTGCTAGTGCAGCCCAGAAAGCCAACCTTGTCCTGAGCTGCATCAAAAGCAGCGTAGCCAGCATGTCCAGGGAGGTGATTCTGCCTCTCTACTCTGCTCTCATGAGACCCCACCTGGAGTACTGTGTCCAGCTCTGCAGCCTCCAATACAAGAGGGACATAGACCGGTTGCAGTGGGTGCAGAGGAAGGCCACAAAGATGATCAGTGGGCTGGAACATCGCTCCTATGAGGACAGGCTGAAGGTGTTGGGGTTGTTTAGCCTGGAGAAGAGAAGGCTCCAGGGAGACTTTGTTGCCGCCTTCTAGTATGTGAACGGGGCCTACAAGAAGGCTGGGGAGGAACTTTTTATGAGGGCTTGTAGTGACAGGACGAAGGGTAATGGCTTTAAACTGGAGGAGGATAGATTTAGGTTAGAAATTAGGAAGAAGTTTCTCACTATGAGGATGGTGAGCCCCTGGAACAGGTGGCCCAGGGAGGTTGTAGGTGCCCCAACACTGTATGTGTTCAAGACCAGGTTGGATGGGGCTTTGAGCAACCTGGTCTAGTGGGAAGTGCCCCTGCCCATGGCAGGGGGTTTGGAATTAGATGATCTTTAAGGTCCCTCCCAACCCAAACCATTCTATGAAATGGGAGCCAAAACAGGCTGTTTGTGAGTTGCTAAGGTAAATTTTCTCCTTTGAATGCCCTCGAAGTGTAACAATAACTCAGGAGCAAATCTTGTTCAAGAGTAATGTAAGCAGAGTTGATGCTGCCATGGAAGAGAGATTATCTGACCTCTTCAGGATTCACAGATTGTCTAAAAGAATAGTAAGCATGTTCACTGATAGAAATATTTGGAAACATACAGTAACAGTGAAATGCAGAAGTTTGCATGTGGGATGGTAGACAGTCTGATTAGTGTTCAAGCTGCAGAACAGTTTCCAGGACACTTTTTGACTAGGACATAGCAGGAAAAATGTCGCTTCTTAGAAAACTATGCTTGTATTTGTTCCCTTAAATAGGTTGTACTGTAGTACTTGAGTCACCATTCCTGGAGGTAGTGAATAGATATGTAGATGTGGCATGTAGGGACATGGTTTAGTGGTGGACTTGGCAGCATTAGGCTAATGATTAGACTTGATCTTGAGGATCTTTTGCAAACTAAATGGTTCTGCTTGTCACCTTCTACTGAAATTGGTACTCCAGGACTGCTTTCAGCATTGGAGTTAGCTTTGCTGCTGCATGATGACTGCGCATATAGGAGCTAAGGCTAAGTGCCACCACGTAACTGGATCAAGTTGATATCCAAATACGAAGGCCTCCAAAATACTTCCAGACTTTCCCACACAGGGGACTCCATATAGAACTTCTGGCCTTTTGAGTGTGAGTCTGGAGTCTTCCAAGTACTAGTGGTATCACAGAGTTCCCTTTCATTCCTTCCCCAAACAATAAGAAGCTTAGCTAATGTAAAAGTCTCCAGGAAATCAAAATAAAAATGACTTGATTTAGATGACATTTTTGCTGAAAAGTGATGTTGTACCAAATTAACCTTTCATTTAGGGTGATGGCTCAAGATAAGAGGAACTTCTTTTTGCATTAGAAGTAAATTATTAAAACTGCAGCTGTTGCAATAGATAGAGCTTGAGAGCAGCCTTTGGTCGTCAGTTAAGTTTCAGCTGACAGCCAAGCAAGACCTTTTACTTATAAGTGAGACACCTGCAATTTTATCATTGGTCTCAAGGCAAGGGATCATCTTCTACTGGAAGTAAATTACAGATGAAATATTAGTAAATGAACTTGAGTCGAGGGCTTCCTCTGAGCATGTCCAGTCAGAGTTTGTCCTATATTATGTACTTGATAGCACCAGCATTTAGTAAATGTCACTGCGTCTTTCAGAGCTTCGTCAGACATTGAGCTGTTTAAACAGAAATGACATATGGTGGGAGCTTTCTGTAATGTAAATCGTAATAAATATTTCATTTCCTCTTGTGTAGAGTGTCTTGTAGTTTTTACACTATGTAAAAAGCAAAATGGAGCTAGTTAACAAAGTAACCATGGAAACCTGCTTTATCCTCTTTTTCTACTTCTCTCTGTGGAAATGTTTTTTATTATATTTGTGATTTCTTTTCCTCACTGTGGTTTGAACTGAACCAGTAAAATAACCCATAAAAATTGTATTTTAAGTTGTTGGTTATCTAGTCACAACCAATAGACCAAGATTTGTATGATCAGTGTAAAGAGAGAGTTTGCATTCCTACATTTTATTTGGGGTGGCACTGCAAGAATAAAGTTAAGTGGTATCAAATACCTGTATGTAATGCTAGTAGCAAGCCATGGACAAAATACATTTCTCCATTTCTGAAGAATGGGGTCTTCAAATTTTCAATGGCTTTTTTTTTGTTGTCAAATGCTGGATGATGAAAACATAAGCAATCTTTTGAGTTTTTTATTAGTATTTCAAGTATATGAGTGATAACTTCTGTAAGATCAAAGCATCATTAGACAAAACTATTGTACTTTTTGGGAAGGAGATTTTTAAACTGAAGACAGTGCCTCCACTTTGAAAAAACAAAGGTCACGTGAAGTCTTGTTTTGTTCTTCAGATTTTGGGAGACCTTTCTTTGGGAAACCTGGTACCTTAGAGCGAAAGTTAACTACTAATATAAGAGCAGCTGGGTAGGGTCAGAGCAGAGCTTGCCCTGGACAAGCACTCTGTCTTTGCTAGCAGTGAGCACGTAGCAAGGAGGTGTGTACAGCCGGGTCAAGCCTTGTTGCTAAACTGTCTTCAGCAATTTGTGGTTCATGAACTTCTGGAGTCAGGATTGGCATGTTCACGTGTGACACTTTGTAGCATGTGTTGGCTTTTTAACTTGGTGGGTTTAGAATTTGGAAATGCTGCCATGTAGGTGAAATGTCCTCTGAGGAGGGGGCTACCTGCAGCACTTTGTCCTTTCTGAACTCTTGGAATAGGAGCTGTGTTCTCTTGGCACTTGCAGTTACTTAGGAGTTTTTAGATGGGTGAGTATTGCTTACATTTTGGATGGTATAGCCTGTTGTCAAATTACAGGCAGGTTTTGCAGAGCTGATTATCCCTCAATCTACAGAACTGACAAAAAGGAATGTGAAAGGAAATAATGTTTTATATTTAGAAATTATTAGGCTTTAGCATCAGAAGTGTCAGAAGAAAGAGGACCAGTATAAGGTATAATTTACCTTTCTGAGATAATTCACCTAGTTCCTGGGAAAATAATGATTGCAAATAAAAAATACATGTTTTACATAATCTGAGTCAGTTTTAAGAAGCACCTAAATATGTTAAAATTTGTCAGTGCTTCAAATTAATATTTTGATTCTGGACTATTATTTAGAGATGATTCTCTGTGTTGGCATGGCAGTAATTAAGCTTAAACTCAGCAGAAGGGTTATTGGTCTTTAATTTTTGTCAAATGAACAAGTAATATAAGACCAAATTTTATTTCTTGGATTAACTTAGTTTCAGTGATGAGATACAATGAGACGTCTATTACCTGAATGCTTTATCCTTCCTTGACTTCTGTAATATGGAGTTGGGGAACGACTTCTTAGTGGTCCTCCAGTGGTCTGGAGCATTACTGTGTTGTTTATTATAGTACTGGATGTGCTGCCTTCAGTCTGATCTTAAGAATTTATGTTGCCAGGATTTCCATCACTTTTTGTTCCTGCTTTTAAGGGGGTTAGTTATAGTTTGTTGAGATAGCCAGCTTTGCAAGGTTTTTCCTGTCTTCCCCAATTCCTGATTCCAGAAGTGAACATTTGCTGGTGTTTTGAACTATCTGATCAGAGCTTTGCATGAGTCCAGAGCAGTGGTTAAGAAGCAAAAGTTATGAATAATTTTGCGATTTCTTATGTGTGGTTTTGCCTTGTTTTTTGGTTTGTGGTTCTGCAGGGCATTCCTGTTGCCTGCAGTACTTGTTATAACAGATAGGAATTAAGCCATGACTTCAAGTAAAGAAACTGTATAGAAGCCATCAGTATTTCACTTCTGTATAAAAAATAGCTTTAATAGGGAGAAAGTGTTGAATACCCCAGGCAGAAATTCTTCCTGCAGGCCAATCTTCTGTTCTTTGTACCCACCTGTAGATGTCGTGTCAAGCTCTTTCTTCTGGTTTTTGATTCTTGAAATTTAATAGTGGCAAGTTAGCATATCTATAACTAAATGAAAAGTTGTGATTAAATTGTGGTTGAATCACTGGGTGCAATCTGTGAAGAAGAGTTACAGCATGTGCCAACGAAACTGCGGATGTGGTACCGTGATACATAGGTTGCTCAAAGTAGACATGGTCTTATTTGCTTAATGTTACCAAGTTAAAAGATATTTTGGTGCTAGGAGCCAAGTATTTCTATTACAGAATGTTAACCTTCGTTGCTTTTTGGACAGTGCTTAGAGAAGGATGTGCAGGGTGCAGGTCAGAGATATAGTGCTCAAATGTGAGTTTCAAAAAGTGAGTGTCTAGTACCCTACATGCCCTTAGTTCCACTATAAATTGTTTTTGTGCCTCGCGTTGTCTCACAAAAATATTTGAAAAATATTTTTCCCTTCCTCTTCTGCTGAACTGAGGAAAGATGAAAACTTGATCCACCTCAAACAAAGAGCAGTGACACAAGGTTTTATGAATTTCTATCAAGTGCACAGACCAAATCAAAAGGGAAAGCCTGAAATTATTTTTCTCAAATTTCTTTCACCTTAAGCATGTCCTATAACAAAAGGCTCAGAAAGCGACGTTCAGGCAGAAGTGTTTCGCTTCAGCTGATGGTGTCTCTAAAGACTGCAGAAGTAAATTACAAAAATGACTGCTTTCATTAAGATGTTTCAGCTGCAAAAGCAAATGTGTTAGAGTTATATGATTTCACTAGAGCTGTAGATGCACAAGTTGTTTTTAGGATCAGACTGACAAATCATGTAATCACAGAAAGCTGACATATCTTTGTGCTGATCATGATCGGTGTTTTGGAGGCAGCGTGCATCCTGACTGGGTGATTATCATTTCACTGAAGTAGCACAGGCCCTCCAGAACCTGCGCAGAGCAGTCACAGCACGCTGACTCCTCTCAGAGACCCTACAGAATCTCTTGAGTGCAGTACGTAGGAAATGTATTATTATGACTTATTTTGTAGATATTAAGTATTTATACCATCGGTCCACAGAATTGCTGACTTGACATTTTATGCCAGAAAAGAATTTTTTTTTAAGTATAGTAATGTATGAATCACTGTGCGTATGTGTGAATAAATGTTAGGCCACTTTTCACAGGAGTAAAATTATTTTTTTTCTCCTTATTCTTCAACAGCAAATTCATTAATGCCATGATGTTGGGCCAACATTTTGTGCTTTGTTGTTTGTGTCCTCATAACATACAGCTTCACACCTTCAAAATACGTACAATTTTCTTCAAAAAGGTCCTCATGTTTGTGTTGAGATCAACAGACTTTTTGTTCTGTTTCTGTATGTTTTATTTTGTTCATATTTTGTTCCTTTCTGAAGAACTATGTGACTTTAGGTCCTGATGCTGCCCCTATCAGCTGCCATGCCATCAGGAGGATGCAAAAGTCTGTCCAGAGGTGCCTGCAGTAGGTTCTAGTTTTGTCAGAAGAATCATTTAAAAATAAATCAGCAATCAAAATTGCTCATAAGGCCTTGGAAGACTAACAGTGAAACTAGTACTTCCACCTCTTGTACGCTTCCTTTTGATGTCTGAGTTCAGTTAGGAACTCCTTGTTCATCCATGCAGGGCTCTTGCTGCCTTTGCTTCATTTCACACTTGTCAGGATGGACCTTTCTTGATCTTGGAGGAGGTGATCCCTGACTATCAACCAACTTTCCTGGAACCTTCTTATCTCCAGAGCCGTATCCCACAGGCTTCTTTTAAACAGACCTGTGAAGAGTTTGGTGTCTGCTCTCCTGAAATCCAAGGCTATGATCCTGCTTTGTACCCTCCTTTCAGGATCCAGAAACCCATCATCTCATGGTAACTGCAGCCAAGACTGCCTCTGTTTTTCCCGTCCCTGGCCAGTTCTTCATTGTTTGTAAGTATGAGGTCCAGTGGAGTACCTTTCTGTGTTGGTTTCTTGGTCATCTGTGTTGGGAAGTTGTCATCAATGTGCTCCAGTCTGCTAGATGGCTTGAGGGGTGCTTGTTGTCCTCCTAGCAGATGTTGGGGTGTTTGAAGCTCCCCCTAAGGACCAGGATCTGTGAACGTGTGGCTTATTCAGGTTGTTTGAAGAAGACCTTAACTCTTCATGATCAGGAGGTCTGTAGCAGATACCCAGTACAGTGACACCCATCCCCAGGCAGAGCTCCATGCACTCCAGGTGCTCTCTCACATATTGCTCAAGTCTCACTCCTGGCCTTCCCATCCTGTCCTTCCTGAAGAGCCTGTATCCGTCTGTCACAGCACTTCCGTCAGGTAACTGCAGAGAAACTTGTAGCTCCTCCTGTTTGTCTCCCATGCTGACTGCATTAGTGCAGAGGTCTTTCAGAGAGCCACCTGAGCATGCTGAGCACCTTAGAGCAGGCTTGAAAGCTTCCCCCGTAAGACCATTCCACGTTGTTGTCTTTTGAACAAAATGTACCTTAAAGTATACAGAGATACAGTTTAGTACTCCTGAAACAAATTGCAGAAGGGTTTAAAGCCAATATCCTTTGTCAGACATGTCTATTTTTCCTACATTTTTATTTGTTTTTAATTTACGATCAACATTAAGGGGATATGGGGTTCTTTTTCTGTGTAATCAATTTAGTACTAGCCCTTATGAAATTATGTTAATGAAGAAAGCTCCCAAATGACTCTGTTTAGATGTGCACTGGATGATGAACATGGCTCCCTCTCTTTTCTTCGTTTATCTGGGTTGTAATTTTCAAAGAGCAGTGTGTTGGTTTTTTTCTTGAAAGATGTCTAATCAACATATTTTTTTAATACAAAGAAACAAAAGGGAGCTCTAAAGAGAGATGGTTTATTTGCATTCTTTTATATGTAATAAAAGAGTTTGCGATCTGCCTATTAATTTATTCTGAGTTTAATACCATTCCATCTGCTCTCTTGAGTTGTTGCTACTAAACAAAAAGGCATCAATGAAATATTTATATAAGAGCACCTGGCAACCAGTTGTGCAGCGCACAGTTCTGCTGACTTGGTGAGAAAGCTCAGGTCAGAAGAGTTATTAGTGGCAGCCTGCAGGGAGGGGAGCACTGACATGGCAGTGCCAACGATCTTCTGGTCCTGATAGGAATAGGTAATACATGTGGGCAGTCACTAGACCTAGAGAAGGAAGTATGGAATGCATAATGGGGGAACAAGAAGGGACAAGAAACAGAGGACACTAACACAGTTTTACGTGTTGTCTTATGTGTAGTAGTGGCAGTATGGTTGTGCTAGAAAATGCTCCTGTATTTGCGAGAACTTCGTGATTGATGATTTTTTGTAGTCTTTGATCTTTGCAGAAGCGCTGCTATCTCACAACTAATGTAACAGAATCAGGGTTGAGCCCATTGAATTTTAAATCACAGTTTACCACATGTAGGGACATAAGTATTATTTCTCCTTATTTCTGCATATTTACATGTATGTGCTCAGTGTACAGCGCACAGTCCCAGCTTTGCTGAAATGCTCAAACACAGGGGAAAATACTATCTGTTGACCGTAACTCTTGCCTAAATACTATTAGTGCTTTATTGATTTAATCTGAAATAGAAAGCTGCGCCATTTAGACCTCTCAAATAAGAGGGGGAAAAACAATAAATCTATTCCTACCGTGCAAGTTGTCTGAGACAAAGCTTTGTCTCTCTGTAGTGTGTGTATTTGTTTTATTTGCTTTTTTATTTGCATGCAAGGTTATGCGGCAAATGTTTAAGACATTGGAAAGTGAAGATGAGACCCTCAATTAATCCCAGCTGACTGAAGGCACTTTGTAATTTCCTTGTGCTTGCCCCTTCACTCATTTGAGGTAAATGACGCTAGAGGAGGTTTTTTTCCTCCATTGCTATGGGTCAGGGAGGAGAATGAAGCAAGACTGCTCGTTATTTCTACACAAATGCCTCAGAAGGCATGATCTAAAGGCAGTTGGTGCTTCTAAGATCAACGGACATTCCTTCCTCTTCACTGTACGGAAACTGTACAAAATGTACGAATAGGCTGAAAATTGCTGTCTTTTGCTTTTGATAGTGTCTCCTACCCATGCTGCCAAAGGGTAAATTGTAACACTGGGCATTGGAGAAGCAATTCCTCTATATTCAGGGGAAGAGTTGAAATGATGGGGAGTAGGAAGACAGTGCGTGGATTGAGTTCTGGCAGCGCGGCAGGCTGGGCTTCTTGGCGGCAGATGGCATTGAAATGTCAGAGCATTAAAATATGCATGTCAGGAATAGGATTGGACATGTAAGAGGTAATTACTCCCCAGAAAAGTGATATTTCTATGAAACAGATTCTGAGAGGATTTAGGATGGTTGCTGCTGTAATTAGGTATGTTAGGCTTATTGCCCTGTTTTCAGCCCTGGCAAGAGACTGCCGCAGCCACTTTAGTTAAGACTTTCAATTATTTAAATAGAGGCAGAAATGAATGAATCTTCCAATCCTGCTTTTCTGATCTGGGAAAGGAAAACCCTCTTTGCTTGGAAAAGGTCTCCAGAAAGTCTCTTTCCAAGTTACTCAATAAATTCATTCCTTTTGATCGTTCCAGGTAAAAAGCGTTCTTCCTCAGCTGCTGTCCAGCATCTTTGCACCATTTGCTGTTATAGCAGGACCATCTATTTTCCTGGTCCTTAAAGATAAAAAAACTTCAACCCTTCCTAAGAATGATGTTCGTATATTTTACTGACAGTTTTTTGCTAACTTCTGGATTCTGCAATCCTGATAAGTCATACAGGCTGGCCAATAAAGCACTATATTAAGAGAAATGTGTTTTTTTAATCTTTTAAAAACAGTGGCTAAGCACTGTGTGCTGAGTTGTAGCTGCCTGTGTTCCTGGAGGCAATATCTGCATATTACCCAAGCTGGTGGGCCTACTGAGTATTGTAGTAATAGGTGTCTGTGTGTGAAGGTAAAACTACACTGTAGTATGTTGCCTATAGCTGCAATATCTACTTCATTTAGTTGCTTATAGATGTTCTTTTTTCTAACACAACACAATGAAGGCTATGACTTTGCATCTGAATCTAAGCCAGGTTTTTGACTGTGAATCCTCATCTCAAACAGGTGTCGTGGGAATTTTATGTCAGGACACTTGGCCCTGATGTCCATTTTGCAGTAGTCTGGCTGTTAAAAAATTCTGTTCATCCATCCTCCTGGTGCTTGATTCATCCTATGTATTATGACGGCTCTTTAGGCCATCTTGTGTGTCTCCTCCCTAAACCCTTGTTTTGAGCCAGAATTCCTGTATGATGAGGCCAGTGCAGTGGCCTGTGTAACTGTCTTCGGTTACATGAACCATGAAAAGCCAATGGGGTATCCTTTTCCCTACATTTCCAGCTACTGTGGATGCTCTAAAAAAATTGTGTAGGATTCATAAGTTGATTTAGGAATTTTTCTACAGACAGGTCTTGTATTTCTTGGTTATTTTTAGTGTTAGTATCTCAATCCATTAATTACTTGTAACATTGCTCATTTAAAACCTCTCATTGTATCCTAAAGAAGGTAGCTTCTACACGGATTACCGCATTAGCCCGTGTTACTTTAACTCGGTGTTCATATGAGCCACTTTTACTGCAAACTATTATACATGACTGACACTGAGAGTGAAACTTTCATTGTCTTTCAGTTCCAGCTATAAAGCTGTTTGCCTTAAACTATCTGGGAAGTCCACCAATGACCAGTTTTCCTTTGGTTATCTGTGCACCCTCTCCTTGTTTGCCAGGCAAGCTGCACAAAAAGGGAAGGTCGGTCACTACACTGCAGCAACCACTGTGAGAAAAGGTGAAGAAATGGTAATGTGATCTTTGCTTGCTCCCTAGATACACTGAATTCAAGCTCAGCTTGCTCTGTCTTGGCCCTTGGGGCTTTTATGGTGTACATCAAACACTGTGATGAAAGATACCTATCTTTAAGGTGAACAACATTTTAAATCTGTGTTGTGAAACACGTATGTAAACTTGGTATACTTTTTTTAAATAATTCTCCTTCCCTTTCCTAGACTTTTCAAAAAATCTGCATATGTATATTGTAAATGGAGTTACCTCTTAAGTCACTTATA
Source organism: Coracias cyanogaster (assembly GCA_033124195.1). Lineage (NCBI taxonomy): Eukaryota > Metazoa > Chordata > Aves > Coraciiformes > Coraciidae > Coracias > Coracias cyanogaster. The sequence continues at coordinate 189,629 of JAVSBS010005557.1, read as the reverse complement.
CTGCTTTTTAGGAACTGTAGGTTCAACATCCTGCTTTCTGATGTGTTTACATGAAGCAAATACCTGAAATTCTCAATGTTGAAATAGGTAGGCTGTTTTCACTTAGACGCTTACTAGTTACATAAAGGTTTGTCCCAATCATATTCTTCTGGTACAACACCAAAACTTTCTAATGTCTTATTTGCAGTGTGTACATCTAATGAATAGAATGGTAGAAAATGAAATGTGGTAGGTCTCGATTGTGGGGGAAGAAAAATGTCATGTAAGCATGGTGTTAATGCTATGTGACGTATAATACATGATCTATATATGATTATAGCCAGACATTATCATCTTATGCCTCCTTGCTGTCAATCCCAAATTTTGCTTGAGATTTTTCATAGGTTTTGATGCTTTTAGCCTCAAAAATGAAAACTGCTCATGAAAATTACTGGAAATTACATTTTTATATTTCTGCCCCTGAGCTGACTCCTGTTGCAGTGTGATCTCTCAAGTTGTTTCTGTAGCTTGTGTTCTTCTGGTAGCTGCTCTGTCTCTCTCTGCTTCTTAAAAACAAATTAATTCTTTAGCATAACCTTTTCTGTTCTGGTATGTTTAAGGGTTTGGAATTTTGAGGGTGATGGTTGAATCTGTTTTGTTACTTTTTCAAATGTATTTGTGTTGTCTCTGCCTTTCTCTTCTTCTCATTCTCAGTCAGCTAGGTTTTTTTCTAGCCTTTATAATTCCTGCTACTCAGCTTTTGGTTTTGCCCCTTCAGTTAGCCTGCTTAGTGCTGTGATGCCCTTTTCCAGCCACTGTCTCAAAACATTTCTTGATGTTGATGATAAAAAAGTTAACAGTAGCAAGGATGACCAGCAATTCCAGCTAATTAGCGTCTGCTCCTTGTCAATCAGCCTTATGATGCATTCTCCCCAGTCTGTTTTCTTATTTTCCGAAAGTCTGTCTTGTTAACTCCCATGTAGATAGCTGGAACAGATGTAGCATTGATGGACAGCATACGTGGCATTGTGGCTGTCCTGAAACCATTTGTTTCATCCCTGCATTTCTGTGATATCCTATAGGAAGTGTTCCTGTATCCTGATGAATAGTTCAAGGTTTCTTTAAAAATATCTGTTGAACAATGTATATACATCCGATGCATATGAAAACACTGAAAATGTAAACTAGGCTCCATATGGTTGGTGCAGGTTGTTCACTGTTACTCAGTGCGGTGGCTTGTTTGGGTGCGATAACAGGGGCAAGCTCTGCTCATTTTGTCAGCAGAAGGTATTTATTTCCATGTTTCCCTGCCTCTAGGGTGTTTCAGATCCAGTTACGTATGGTGAACAATTGGCTTTACCTCTGGAAGGGTGACTTTGAGGATGGTTCTTATTATCCTTGCAACAGATTGATTTAGGTTGTTTACAACCTCCTTGTCATCTTTGTTTTTTTCTCTGGTGACATAGTATGTTTGTAGGCTGTCATTATGCAATGTTTCATATCTGTAGATGGCATCCCTATTTTCATACATAGTTACAGAAATATAATGGGTAATATAATAAGCAATTTCCTCCTTTGGTGCAGTCAAGTACTAGCTTACACAACTCAAGTATAAGGGAAGACAAGATCGAATTTGGAACTGGATTCTAGGGCAACACTGCTTGATTTTGTATAGTGTTTTTCACTGATTGCTTTTTATACCATGCAGATAGTCTCTAGCTATCTTCAGCAATACAATGTAGTGTGCCCTTGAAATAGTACTGTTACTTTCATAGAATGCTCTGTCTTTTCTGACTTTCATTGCTGAGAAACTTTTGTTGTTCAATGATGGACATCAAATGGCCCAGTTGGCACTGGATACTGCAGTGCATTTTTTTCGCTACTGTGGGCTACTGCTAAGACATGAAAGCTAATCTGCATTCTCTATACTTTTGCACTACTAAGTACTGATCAATTCAAGGTTTGGGCCCTGTGGGGCTCAGAGGCCCAACAAGTTTTATTGTAAAAATCTAGAAGGCAGAGCAGGGTCTGCAACACTAATTCTCAAAGGTAATGAATTCTTCTACATGCAGATCAAAGATGATATTTTCAGGAGCTTTTTTTGTAGGGAGCACCTGCCCAAACTAAGGGCCATGCTATCACCTTTTAGTCCATAAGCAGAGCTGGATTCTTAAACCTTGCTTACTTTATTTCCAAATGCACTTTAAAAAAATGTATGTATGGTCTCCCTCCCTGCCATACTGCTATGTTGCATTGCACGCACATTTTTCTCCTCTGTGGTGACTAAACCACAGAGTATGGTGGGTTTGGTTTTGGTTCTTGGTTTGCTTTTTTTTATACAGTACCAGAATGCATTCAGCTACTCTAGTGATGGGGATAAGATAAGGGTTTTCTTGGATAAGCATGAATGTGGTTTGACAAGCACAGTCTGTTTCAAGTAAGATAAAGGACACATACCAGTGCCTGAAAAGAGCTTTGGAACAAACAGAAATCTTTTGAGTATTGTTTTGTATGACTATCCTTGATCACACACGACATGAAGAGAATAAACATTATGTTAAGATGACATTCAGTATAACTTTATTGTCCAAGTGAGATAAGTAGGAAGAATGGAATCTGCATTTTTCACTGTTATGATAAATCTTCCTTTGTTTACCTTTTAATCTTACTTAATATGGCTTTCCATGTGTCTATTTCATACAGACAATATATGGGAAGCTTTACTGAGCCATATTGGAGAATGTGGACCAGTTTATAGGATCAGATTGCACATATTTTAAAGCTATTTTCCTATGCATTTAGGTGCATAGTGTATGATTACAACACGATAATTTATCTACCTTGAAAGCAACTCTCCCTTCCCAAGTACACAGAAGGAAAGATTATCTGTTTAGAAAAGACATGAGAAACTTACTAAAAATAATCTTTAGCATCAGAGACATCAGTACAGAATTCATACATAAGATGAAGGGTCTAGAGAATAAAGAACTACTAGCTGGGTTCTTCCTATATGTTCTTTCAGCCATGAAGATACATACCTGTACGTTGATGATAATGACACTTTCTACTTAAATCACTTGATAATTTCTAGGTGCTGCACAGATTCTAATTAGTGACTCACCTTGCTGCCAGTCAGCTCATTCTCACGGAGTCAGAACACATTATTCCTCGGTATGCAATGTTTCAGCATAATCAACTTTCAGCTTGCAACAGTCTAAAAATCTGTTCTTTCTAGTGTACAAGCGGTTCTTAAGACTTATACATGGCAAGGTCACTTGCATTTGAATAATTATGATATAATTTGAAAACATAATTACCATCTGGGCAGTAAAACCATTTCCATCATTATCGATCAAATGGCAAATTTCTAAGATACACTTAATTTCTGTCTCTCATTCCTTCTTCAGCTCTGCTTTAATTTTCCTAAATTGAGTCTTGTATTTTAGTTGCATAGAGAGAAGAAAATGCTGAAAAGGAACAAAAAGCATCATGGTTTTTTCCCTTCTGCACTTCATTTCTATGTGGACTTCTTTCCATGATCTTTTCTCCACTTCTGCAGACCTGCTGATGAAAACAAGAAGTAGGGTGCTTGCAGATGGTGCCAATGCTATTAGATGAAGCTCATCCCAATGCAGTGTAGTAGAGGCTAAAAGTTTGGGTCTATATAAAATGGTTTTGGGAATTTTTATAGCCACATTTCTCTGTTGTTAATGTCTGACCCATAATAACTTAAGAAAGCCTAGAATTTGAAGGTGAAAATGTCAAGCAATTATTTTCTTATTATAATACAGCTCTTGGTCATGTTTGACAACTTGAGTATTTTGCATATTTCATTATCTCTTGCCAGCAGCAAACGTAGATAGGTACTGATTCATGCCCACCTGTGGACTGGTCAAGTGCTGTCAGTAAAACATTATCTTCTTTCCTTTTGGCTCTTTTCTCATGCATGCAGAAATCCACGTTGAAGGATAGCTGTGGGGGTACTGAGCTTGCTGTGCTCCTTAGTGCTCTAATAAGCTCAGTACAGCACTACCTGGCAGTAAGCTGTTGAGGCTACCTCAGAAACAAATCCAGGATAGCACTGTAAAATCCTGTCCAGGACTTACTGGTTTTCTGCTGAAGCATGAGATAAGGTGAATATTGAGCCAGGGACTCTGGATATTGTGTTGAGGATGATGGAACTTCACTGTGCAAGTCATGACACTGTCCCAATTTGTGGCCTTTTGGGGAGGCAGAGGTGGGATAGTTGGATCATTTGCCCTAAGTGTTGGATCAGTCTGTATGCTTTATATTTGGTGACTGCTAATCCTAAGAGGGTTTGGTCTTTGAGAGAATCCTCTTGGCATAATAACTAAACAACAAATTTACAGCATGGAAAATGTTGGAAAAATACTATGTGCAGTGCAGGAGCCTGTGAGAAACGCAACAAGTGGTCAGTGTTAGTTACTACTCATTTGAAAGGAGAATTAATATTTAAATTGAAAGCTTTTGGGATAATTTTAAAAGGTTTGAGTTCCACGTGTTATCTGAGTACACGCCCGATGTTAAGCATGTACATACTGTCCCAGTTAAGCAAGACAGTTAGGTCTGTGCCTAACGTGGCACCAGTAGAGTTGAAATATGCCATCGCTTTGTAATTACATCACTTGCCTTGTCTTGTTCAAGAGTCATAATGACTTTCAGAGACAGTGATAGCAGAACAGTGTTTGTACTATAATAATTTTGTCTGAACTGGCAAAATGTTAAATCCAGGTAGCATTATCAGCTAGAAGATTCTGAAACAGGACAGGGCTTGTCTTACACGTCAAGCACTCTGTACAGGCTGCTGCCTGATGTTGGATGCTATCTGAAGCCCTTCTACCTTAGTCTGACATGGCTATGTGATACCATTGATCCATGCAGGATTAGGTACAGAAAAGATAAGATACTTGGATTCAGAAAAAGGTTCTTTATCCTTGCTATAAGGAACATGGAAAGAGTACACTTATTTAACTACTGAATCTTAATGACTAGACTGAAATGACATGCTGAAATGTTGCGTTTTTAGTATTGCACTTCAATTTAAAACAGGGCTGGAGTGGATCAGTTGCTGTTAATAGATGACACAGTAAAGAGGTGATGCAGTCCCGTTCTTCATCTTGTTTGCACCCAGTACAAAAAACCACAAGGGGCAGGAATGAAGCCTGCATGGTGTAAGACTTCTCTGCCTCTCTTCCAGCAGGCTAACATAAAATGATCGATGTATTTGTGTTATATTGCCAACCAGGCTCTTTCCTACAATGCTCTGAAAGGTGTTGGAGTTTGTCAGGCACCAGTGGTTGGTACCTTTGTTTTCCTTCTCTCTCTAAGTCTCTAGTGGACTTAGCCTTGTACTTCCTTTGTCTTTGAAGCATACAAAAAGTACCTGATACATGTTTTGTTCACAAAAGCAAAGATTGATCATAAAGACATTTTCTTTATAATCTTACCTGTCAAAAATTCTGAATTAAGATGGAACAGCATGATGGGTTTTTGTATTGCTATTCTCCTTTAGAAAGTGAAATCACATAGCAAAGGTTGCTGAGGGCAGAAGATAGAGAAGAATACACTTGCTATTGATTTAAACTCTACCTGCTCTGCAAAACAAGAGCCATAGGCATCACAGCTGGGCTTCTTTCACAGAATGTACTGATACTTAACATTGAATTCTATTAACAAAGTTTAAAAATGCTGTATACTAACTAAGATCAAGTTTTCTTGCTCAGACACAATCAGCAAAGAAAAATACCTATCCTGTGCAAAGATCCTGTTGATCACAGGAGTTATCATTGTTAGGAAATGTGTATTTCAGAACTAGAATTAGGTCTAAAACTCAATTTACAATTTAAATTTTGCCTGTACTCACTTTTGTTCACTCTTTGTTTTTGTTTCAGTAGGAGCTAAAAATCATCTGTTCTGAATGGCAGCAGCCCTGTCTAAAATCCTCAACCTTCTGCCAGTAGTGGATGCTTTGAAGGTTTTATCGTCACTTGTTACAGATGGCTTTATGCTGTCCCCTATAGCTTTAAAGGGATGTTGGAGCTGGCTTAAATGTGTCTGTTATCGGATCCTTTGACTTCCAACCTTACTGCTTTCTCTTGGTAGGCAGGAATAGAAAAGCAATTACCTCCTGGGATCGCAGGAGTAGCCCCAGCAGCTTCTGCTTTCTGGCTCAAAGGAGAGGTGATGAGGGATCGAGAGAACAGTGGCTGTCTGAGAGGGATTACCTCAGGAGGCTGTGTCATACACTCAGCTTATCCATAAAAGCACAAAAAAGGGTCTGAGATACAGAGAACAGTGTTTGTACGTTTGCTCATTAAACAACATTTGAGCTTAACGCTGACGCCTCACAGCTTAGCTGCAAAGTTGGTACTGTGCATGTGCTCAGAAAAGGATTTAACTGGCAGCCTTGATGCCAAGGAATGCTGTTTAGTTTGAACTATATTTTCTTGATGGTTTCTTCACCTTCTGAGGATAGTGACTTCTCTATCAATATGCAAGTAAAAATATCAATAGATCATGGAAGCATAGTAAGAGTTCTTATACAGGAATGCTTAGAAGATTAAAACTGGAGAGCAGGTCATAATTATGTATGGCTATTCTGCCCAGTATATAAGACAAGATCTTTATATTTTGCATGTGGTATCAGGTTTTTATAATAAAGAATTTTTAATGTAGGAAACATTATTTGTAACATTGAAATGGAAATCCTTTAATGCGTATACTCTGGAAACTGAACAAACTGAAATAGCATTCAAATTGGAAGAAATATCTGTCAAGTTTATTCAGTTAAATCCAATCTCCACACTAAGTTACTGGTGAAAGAATTTGGTTTTGTCTTTCTGCTCTGCTAAATGTATGCTCTGCTTAATAAACCCTCCCCCTGCATCCACAAAACACACAAGCATCCAGTCAAAGCTTTGCTGTGAACACATGCAGAAAAGAAATATAAAGACACAATTATTCGATACTTTTTTTCACTTAAAATAGCAATGAGTTGTAGCGTCATCTCTGTAACTATGGAAAGGTGAAGAAATGTTTCTGGTTCTGCAGTTTTCAAACTTTGAAAAGGTATGATTTGGCTAATTTTAGGGGTAGAGCAGAGGAGGCTTGGTGTGAAAGGTACTTTGCAATGCAAATGAGCGCAGAACCTCATGTCCATCTGAAGGTGATGAAAAACATCTTGCTGGCAATAAAAGAAGATATTGTCTGGCCTTTTCTCTTAGAAGGAAATAAACTGATCTTTGTTATCACTGTCCAAAAAATCCATTGCTCACCTTGGTAACAATTTGGTGTGTATGCGTCAACAGAACATTGCATTTTGCCTTTGCCTTAGGAATAACCTAGCAATCTGTAATGATGTGGGTATCTGTTGAAGTGTCTGTAACCATCAGTCATCATTCATGGTTTTTAGTCAGCAGTTTCAGCCTGTTACTGTCTCTGCGTTAGTGAATCTGCTCTAAACTGTCACTTTCCTGTATTTAATTTTCTTTTCAATGGTGTTAAAGTATACAGGATAGAATGGTGACTGAGGCAATCATAGACTTGCCAGATGATCATGAAGAGAGGATGGAGTGGGCAGCTGTTGTGGAACTGGAGGCTCTTTAGTTTATAGGAAAGGTGAGAAGCACAAATGAAGAAGGCTAGCATCGCTAATAATCAAATGGGTGAGCAAGTAAAAATGAGAAAGTATCATTTCATGGCCACTCAACTTCACATTAATTCTCACGGCACATCAGTAAGCTGTACTGTAGAGATGGTCATCATTATCAGCCTCTGCAGTGGTGCTGTTAAACAAAACATTTGCAATGTAAATGGAAGATGTTCCAGGACATTGTCAACACACTTGGCTCCAGACAATTCTATTTGACTTTTTGGTATGCATGAATTCTGTCCATATGGCTATGCTCTGCCACTATACGTGCTCATAATTGGGAATCATGAGTTTTAGGTAAAAGCTGGGGAACAATGGGAGACTCCTTCCTAACCTGGCTGAGCATTTCTAATCTACTTTGGGGCAAAGTCAGATCACTGGTAAGGGTGCACCTGAAATTCAGGTTCCTTTTCATTGCCTCTTAGGTTTTGGTCTCAGCCAGAAGCGTATGAATGCCCAGGAGCCATGAAAGTGCTATTCTCCTGCCTCCTTCCTTCTGACCTTTCAAAGCTAAACCATAGCTGTCGTACCATGATGTTCTTTAGATTCTTGTTTAGACTGTAACTGACAGATTTGGTTTTAGTGGAGGTTTTTCAGGGAAAGCATGTTGGTTTGGTTTTGCTGTTTCTGTTTAACTCTTTGAAACAATGTGCTATTTCTTAGCCGGTTAGCCCTGAGTTCTAAGGATGGTGTGAGTGCAAGCTGCTGGTTCATATTCTGTTCCCGAGCACCACCAGGAACTTGTTAGGCAGTCCCCAGCTTGGTGAGGTTTTTTTGCTTCTGCTTCATTCCCTCTCCTTTTGAGGAAATAAGTTTGTTTGCTTTTCACAGTCTATTAAAATCTCAAGAAGCAGAAAACAGGAAAAACCATCACTGGTGACCCAATGTGTAAACCAGATGCTTCCTTGAATACCTTTCAGAGAATTTAATGAAGGCACACTAACTGGAGTGCTGCTGACAGTCTTAATGGTCTTTAGCTTGTTTTCTACCTTTCCTGGGCTACATTAGTACTTCCCAGTTAAAACCAGTTTTGTTGCATTGTCTTGGGGCTTTTCATGAAGATCAATTCAGAGAGGTCATTCTTTTATCTATCGTTATTTGTTATCTCTTTCTATCAAACTACCCTCAGACAACTGGACAAATAAACAGCTAAGTGTTGTAGGATAATAAGAAGGTTTATGGTATATTTTCTACTTACCTTTATGTGATACCTTAACTGATTTTTTTTTTTTTTTCTCCCCCCCCTAGACAGGCTTTTACCATTCCTTTTTCCTTGAGCATACACCTTTTTTTGGTCCCTGTTTCTCTCCCCTTCTTACATGCATATTTAAATTTCTGGTTGTACCTACAGCATTTCTAAATCAAGTATTACCTTTAAGTTGAGATAATTTGTTGCTGTGTTTAAAACTTACTGGTTTGTTTAGTCCTGGTCACCTGCCACTGCTGACTTCACAGGAACTGACGTCTCCAATTTAAGTTTTTATCTGGATTGAACCATATCCCTGACTGGAGTTAGGGAAGTGGGCCTATGCTTTCTTTACAAATGAGGAAAAAAAAATTAGATCATCGTTATTTAAGGGTGTTGCTTCAAGAAAAGTAAATATCTTGCTTCACTCTGCTTAACTAAATTTGATATCCATTCTGACTTATATAACAGTTAGACCACGTTGATTTGGCCTCAAATAGGCATGTGCTCTACATCAGAGAGGATTTAACTCTGCTGGTGTTTGAAGGGTTTTTGACACAGGCTGGAGGGTGTGTAAAAGTTCCTTAGTGTGGAAGGTGTGGTATAATCTTAATTTAAATCACCTCTTCTTTGCCTAGACGTCTCAATGCCTTGGCTGTATTTTATAAATAGTCTTTTCCCAGAATTGCAGACCGTATGTTCTAAGAAATGTGAACTCAAGAGAGGTGAGTGAATTACGCAGCTTGGAATAATGTTAGAAGCCTAGCTCTTCAAACTTTGTGCACATGCAACTTGGAGGAGTATGTCATGCTACTCAATATTTAAGAAGATACATTGGTGTTAATCAAGTTTCCTGCCATATTTATGCAATGTCTCTTCTATATTTCTGCTTTTCAGTAATTACATGCCTTCACTTTGTTTCAGAGATGCATTTGAAGTATATTTTGTTGATACTGGTTTTTAATCTGAAGGTTGTAATGCTTGCTGAGTCTTCACTGACTTTGGAACTTTGGATCTCAAAAATTATTCTGGTCTCACAAAAATTTTTATTTCTGATGTACCAGGTGAAAGTCTTCTGACGCCTTGGTTTCTGCTTGTCTATAGAGCTCTACAGCCCAGTGAGGCAAAGGTATTGCATGGTTTGGTGAAACTGCTGCATGGTCTGTGGATACTAACAAAGCCCTTTGACATGCACGTGTACAAAGTAATATATGAATGCAAAAGAATAATCAAGCTCTCCACAAAGGGATCTGTGGAGCAAATTATGAAGGGCTGTTTAATTTTATCATCTTGTCTCTAAGCAAAATTATTTTAATAAGGAAAATAACGTAAGTTCTATTTGTAGTGACTCCATTTCGTTCACTCCTCTGGCAGAGGCGTGCTGGAAAAGGTAGCTGTTAAGTGCACAGTGATGAGTGTATTTTAAACATCTGAATTCACAGATGCAGATGGATCTGCATTTTGTCTGATGTACCTGACATATTAAGAGTAGCAGGATGGCTAAATAACTTGTGTTTACACCTATGGAATTTAAATTTTCTAAGGGGAGAGAAAAATGTAGTACTTGTAGACTTGGTATGGTCAAAGCAACAAATGACACATATTTAACAGTTTTTCACTAACAAACAGTTCAATATGTGCAGTCACACGCACAGAAATAATTGCTTTCTGTTGCTTTAGCTGTAGTTGAAAACTACTGTAAAATGTGCTGTTGTGGATGCACACTTATGATGAGAGGGGCAATGGCCAGGGAAAAGATTTTCTGCAAAGGGTTTGTGTGGGAAAACTATGCCTTTGCAGCCTCTGGTGCAGATACATAAAGCTCTGAAAGAATCAGGAGAAGTGGAGAAAATGGGGAAAAAAAATAAATTCTTTTGTTCACAGTGTTCATGTGTTGCTTCTGCATTTTGTAGTGATTCTTTAGGGCACAGTGAGCAATTCCTGCTGCAGAAAGCAGGACTGGGATCTCTGCATCTCTCTGGGTAATGCCCTAGCTGCAGAATTGTTTTTTCTCGCATATTCACTCTTTGAATCTCATTTTCTTTTCTGCCTGGTGGCAGCCTGGTAACAGACAGCTGGAGCACTCCTCTGGGAGACAAGATATGTTGGTCTCCTTGGCAAAGAGCCTGACCTCTACCATTTTATAAGCAAAGAGTGACAGTGCTATTAATAGATCCCTCCTCCAGCCGGGTTTTCAACAGAGTATAGCCTGATTGCTGTGCTTCGTGCTGAGCTTAGATATTATCAGCACATGGTAGGTGTATTGTGAGTATCAGGAACGAATTGGGCCCCTGAGGGGTGTTAAGTTCAGAACAGCTTCAGGAAGCTCTGCAAACTGTACATGGGAGGAGGCTCCTGCTTCTCAGCTCCATCAGCCAGCTGGGGACACAGCCCCGTCCTGCCCAGTAGCTGAGCTGTATGTACTTACTCTAGGCTGCTTTGGCAATAACATATAGGCTTCTACCATCAGCAAAAAGGTTGGGGCTCTGGTTTGGACGTAGTGATATAACCGGTGTTTGGTACTTTGATCATCTGGAACCTCTCCCATTTCCGTTGTGATCAAAGGTAGTTGACTGGTAGTTTTGTGTTTGACTGCAAACAGGTGGTGGTAGGCAGCATTTATTTTCTGTGAGAAAACTAAATACAACAGTCCATCAGTAATGAAACTTCTTCTATTAAAAGGAAGTATTATGATTTAGATTAAAATTTCATTTGAAGTAGATGAATCTCTTTGAAAACATGACCTTCCTTGGAAGACTGAGTTCAAAATAATTTGTTCAATATTCCTGTTATCTGCCCTTTGACACATGGATTTGGCTTGGATCATTTTATGTGTTGAATGCAAGGAAAGTAAAATACATTAAACACTTCAGTTTTTTAGTAGGAAACAGCACACTCTGTCTTTGCGGGGAAACATGATAACAACTGGAAAGTGAACCAAAATTCAGGTCATATTTGTAAAGCCAAGTGTTCTTGCATATGAATATTCTCATTAATGCTTTGTAACCCAAATGGATTTAATTTCTCATTAAACATTTTTGTGGTAATTTAACAAGGCTTGCCTGGAGCCAACATTAGCTTAAATATTTTAAAGGATCTGCATTTGTCAAGGTCTCTCTAAACATTGCATTAAGCTGGTGAGGTGAGAGAATCTTGCAGAGCTTAAAAAGCTTTGCCAAAGCCCAGCAAAACTTATTAGACTGTGTAAAAAATTGAGTTTCATGGTAAAAATGAGGTTAACCTCTCCTAATGGAAATTTTGCCAAATAGTATTCCAAATACCTTGGGTTATTTTTCTTATTTTAGGTGCAAATATATGGAGTTCAGCCTTCAAAGTCTTCTTTACAAGAGATGTTTCTGTGATTTAAATCAGATTTATTCATGTAGGACCCAGTTTTGCGAAGACTTACAGATGTGTTTTACTTATGCACTCTGTGTAGCTCTGTCCAAGTCAGTGACAGCTTGAACTGACAAAACAGGAATCCTAAGTGCTGACCTAGAAGTAAGAATTTGCAGAACTGAGCCTCAAATCTTTTTATTATGTAGTAGTGAAAGCATTTGAAATCAATGGTCTAGGGCCACAAAAAGAAAACACAGGATTAGAAGGAAATTAAGGAAGCCCAACCCCACTTCTAGAGGGAATTCCCCTCTAGTTCTCACCCTATATCCTGCCACAGTTTTCATTTCAATCAAATCTCTTTTGTCATGACATTCCTTAGGATAATTTAGAAGCAGAGCAAATGGTAACTTGGCTCTTTAAATTTATCCTCAAAATTGTTCAGGCTGGTGTTGAGGATTGATTTCACAACTAATGATGAAGTATTTTTTTATTGACTTAAAGAGTCAGATTCTCCAAGCATAGTGCTACCTGGATGAAATTTTGTACACATGTCCACAAATGTAATACAGAACCTCAAGTGATTTCTGTTGTCAGGATGTAAAATGGAAGACTTTATTACTGCCTTTTAAACTTTTCCTATGTTGCCTATGTAAGTGTCCAACTCAAAGCAGTATGGTTAACCCTTGAATGATTTGAAATTTAGAAAGGCATTGGAATTTTGAATTTTGTTCCCTGAAATAAAAAGTTCAGAAATTAATTGTATTTACAAGAAGTTTGCCATTACAAGCAAATCAGCATTTTAAAAAAATCACATTTCACCTGCTTTTGGCAAAGACATTCCAAGACCAATATTAAGGAGAGGGGAAGAAAATCATGGATTGGGTGTGTGTTGCTGTATGGCCTTACTTTAGGAAGAAGTTTTTATCATGTGTTGACAAAAGTCCCCCTTTCAGCGTTTAAACAGGTGCTTTACTTGCACTTACTTCAAGATTTAAATATGTTTAAAATTACATGTGTAGAAGTAAGAGCAGCGTATTGAGGCCTCAAGGAATAAAAGCCCTTCAGAGTGATTCTTAACTGGTTGCAAATGCTTCTCTTAGTGGTTTTGTAAAATTATCAGAATAAAAACATAGTAATATAGATGTCACTAACAGAAAAGAAACATTGTGTTTTCCAAGGGAATGATTGTCGGATCTCTTATGATTGTTCTGTCGATTACCGTTTCAAGAAAACTAACAAAATGGTTATTGGATTGAAAAGTTATTCTCTGTAAGCAAATGTCACTTAGCTGTTGTATTTGCATTGCTTCAGGGATTTAAATAGTACCATTTACATATTTTATCCAGTTCTCTAATATTCACTTAGTTAAAATTAAGGTAAGTTGTGTGAACGGAACAGCTTGCTGGATGTACATAAACTGATTTAAGCTACTGTAAGTGGGACAAAAAGTACGGCACTTAGTTATTCAGAAGACACAAACAGTTACGCTTTGTTTATGAAACTGTCATGTTTAATTAATAGCATTTAAGTTTTAGTTTGATATCAAAACAGAGTCTATGGAAATATGGTAAAGACTGACAGCATCTTTGCCTTGCGAGGGGGAGGCTAAGAATGTAGGTTTAGTTGTGTTAGGTGTGTGTTCAAAGAATTCTTGCTATATAACATTCTCTCAATACTTTTTTGTATTTATCTGCTTCAAATGGCCCTCAGATGTTTTGAGATATTTAATCTACACAGATTCATCTTCCTCCTTCTCTCCTTTTAATATGCACAACCTTTTGTTCTGTCAATGTGAAATGCCTTTCCTTGTTATCATTAAGAGAGGTCTAGCCAGTCTAGGAATGGTTGGCGAAGCCTGGCCTGTGGCATTCATGAGCTCCTCTTTGACTGCCTAGAAATCTTTCTTCTTTCACCTTCAAGTTTCACCTTTGAACTTTTGGCAGGGCTTTAATTTTGATCCCCTAAGTTGAGGTTTTGTTTTTAAATACTTACCTAGCCTGCATTTTTTTGTACTAACCATCTGCCACAGGTCTTATCTTCTTGTCTGTAATTTTCATGGATCTTAAGGGAGACCAGCATTACTTTTCCTTCTAAAATGACCTGGAGGGACACGACCAATCACCACCCTCGAATCTACTTGCCTTAACATCCTTTTCTGTTTGCAAAATACTATGTTGTTTTCCTTCATTTATCCATCTTTGGCTCATTGACCACCAAATGACCACTGAGTTTTCTTTCTCTGTATGTGAATTAAGGTAAATTTATTGCACACCGGCACCAGGTTTTTCAAGCTATAGTCTGCCTTCCTTGCACATCTATGGTAAATACCTAATCTGCTTTTGAGCTGCTAAGAAATTCTGCTGTGAGGGTGTTCCTTTGAGTTGTGTTAGTCTGCCGTGAGGAGCCATGATTACTTTTATGTGCTATTAGCCCCTGAACTGGGGGTTTTGAGCTTCTCCATGGATTTTTTTTGTGATTAGAGATGGAAATAGTCTTAAAAACTGCTTGGAAGCTTAAGATGAGATATTATTATGTAATGCAATGCCACATATGGTGCAGCAGATCAGCATGCTCTACAGCAACCTCTCCGTTTGTGTAAACCCTGAGTTTCTAATCACAGTATAGAAGGACCGTAGGATAGATGAAAGGTAGACAGTAGTGTTGGCAAGAAGGAAAAAAAATTGGAAGCATGCAGATATACAAGGCATCAAATTGTAGTAGCTGTTGCCCCTTAATCTCTCTCCCCCTGCTCTTTCCCTTCCTCATGCACTTTGTTAATGAACTGGAGGACAGAACAATGGTCCTAATATACTGTAAGAGGCTCTTTTTCTTCCCCGTCTTGCAGGAGGGTAGTGAGCCCCAGCTGTGTGGGGCTTATCTGTTAGCTGGATTTGAACCACAACAAATTGTTAGTTATAAACCGTGTGTTATAAATGATAATACAAAAGTAACATGTTTCTTCTATCTTCAGGCTTAATAATATCCACTGATTTGTTCTCCTTTACACTTCAGTTTAAATGCAGCTTTCTGTAATCAAATAAACACTTTTCTGTGTAAACACACACAGGAGGTGTTAAGAAATACCACAATGCTCAAAAATAATCAAAGCGCATTTTTGTAACAACAAGGGCTCCTGTAGTGCTTCTTTTGAAAGACAATTTTGGTTATATCAGAGGACACAGAATGGCTGGCACCAGAGCCAGGATCTGCCCCTGGCTGCACACAGTCTGAGCTGACTATTGCTTGTACTCAGGCCTGCCAGTATAAGAGCGTAAGCGCAAGAACATGATGTGGATATAATGTGCATGGATGACGAGGTAGCAGCTGAT
>JAVSBS010005557.1:74559-174114 GCA_033124195.1 Coracias cyanogaster | reverse complement strand
ACAAATTTTTCTCTGTAAAAACCACAGGAACATACAGAATTGCTCCTTACACTGCTTGAGAGAAATATCATCCGTCAGTCCTTTAGACCTACTTTAAAATTGCCAGTGAGAATGCCCTGACAAGGGAAGGCAAGAGCATTCATTCTGAGAGCGGTTAGAGCCCTTGTGTCAAGAAATGGCAGCCAGCCTTAGTTCAGGGAAGGAAAGTGGAATTGCTTTGTGCTTCGCATTTCTCCTCTGGGCAGGGAGGCACACTCTCCACAGTACCGGAGGGAAAGGTTGAAGTGTTTGTAAAGATTACGAGACTCTTTTGGATTCTGTCCTTCTTCACACAGGTCTTCACAAAGATAGTACAAGTGAATTTTCATTTGCACAATTGCCATGGGCCTCACTAGGAGTTAGAACTTCACTGACCTTGAGCATTCATTCGGAATTATGAGTTAGTGCTGCTTAATTATTTAGCTGCTGTTGTTAAACACTGAAAATCAGAAAATAGCCTATTTTTCTCTGCGGAGTAGTCTGAAGGCCATTCAGCCCAACCTAAACTGAACTGTGATTGGAAATGAATGGGCTGGCACTGCGGGGCCGTTCCTGGCGATGCCAGTGCCCGTAGAGTCTGCCTGTGCTGACGGGATGGCTGGTGCCTACACAACAGCTCTGCCTCAGTACGGGGAAAGGGACCGTACAAAGACGTAGAGCTGCTTCTGCAGTAAAAGCTTCAGCAGAAAGGTTTCCGTAGGGCTCTGTCTCGGATCTCTTCAGTGGTGCCTGGGTTGCTGTGTTTCAGTAAACGTATGACAGAGAGTGAGCTTCGCTGAGAGTGGCAGGGCTGGCAGTGTCCTGTTTCGGGCTTCTCTGGGTGAAGCTCTGCAAAGCAAGGTGCTGCCGTGCTTGCAGGGCTGCAAGGGTGTGAAGGTGCTGCTCTCAAGGGTTATGATTTCTTGGCTGTGAAGCGGGGCTGCCAGCACTCCTCCAGACAGCCTGCAAAGGGAACTGGTAATGACAGTGGGCCCTGCCAAAAAATATAAAATAATCAACCTTTAAAAAGGGAGAGGGAACATGTTGGGAAAGTATGTCCTAAAGAGGGATGAGCTGATTTGGTCTTTCATTTCTGTAGCCCTTTGCGTAGAAGGAATTTGCCCAAGGCAGCAGGGTGTGTGGCTCTGCTCTCTCCACCCTCCATGCCAGAGCCCTGGTTACAGACTGCTAAGATGTACCGCACTGCTATTAGCCTAATTGATTGCAATTGCAAGTGCCTATTATTGCCATGCTATTTCTTTATATATGTGATGAAAACAGACTAGACCCAAGAAAAACATTGGAAGGGAAAAGAGAAGAAAACCACAACATAAATTAAAGCAATTGATCTCAATTCCTATTTATTTTCATGTGCTTAGTAAGAAGCGCACTTACAGTGAAAATCACTATAAATGTGATCAGATGTTCCCTGTAGCAGGTTGAAGCAAAAAGGTGTATTGATGTTATGCTTTGCGAGAATTTGGAGCATTTCTTTTCTGTTTACCTTTTAATTACTCTCATCACTTTATTTTACCTCATTTCTGTATTCTCTTGTTTCCTAAGATTAAGAATGAAGCACTGTGTTAATTCCCCTTTTAAATTTTTAAGCTAGTATTTATCTCTGAATCTAAAAACTTATAACCAGAGATAAAAATTTCATTTAAAAAAAATAATCCTTTAATTATCTTAGCAAGTAGGAACAGTCTCAAATATGAGTACAGTGTATTATGCCAGTGGAATGATAGCTGAGGAGAACTGTCACCAGCAATTCTCAGGTACTGCATCTCCTTGCTGGTACCCATGAGCTGTTGCCTGATAAGCTTCTTCAAAGTGTTGACAGAAATACGCAACTTTTCAGATAAAGGCTGGCCAGTGGCAATGCCTTACTCAGAAAATGCCAGGAGTGGATGTAGCTCTCCAGGCAGGCAGGAAGTGAAGTGACCCAGAAAACAGCATCAGCTTTCAGAATCCCATTGCTTCTCATATTTTTACTGAATGAGCACTGCCTTCTGGGCACTTCTAAGCATCAATTAAAGACTGAGGTTCTGACTCCTGGACTCAGTTTAAATGTAAGCAGGATTCTTCATATAGATTTTGGGGGTGGGGTTGGTACGTGCGCTCTGAAGGTGATTAGGCACATATGGTCCTGAGGGAGATAATCCAAGAACCGGATAAGAAATATTTTCAGTTCATATAATTTTTAATGAAAGATTTAAAAAGAAAGGAGTTACAGGATTTTAGAAATAAAATATTTGCATGTGTCTACATTTCTGACAAATTGAAAACTTTCTATGGATTACGACTATATATAACTTTAATGTTTTACATTTTTTGTTGAGTTATAATTTAAATTCACATGAAGATTACATGTAATTTCTATGAATGTGTTGACTTGCAACTACTGCAGTTTTAAAAAATTGAACACTTGTCTTTTGCAATGTTGAGAATATAGTTTATACTACATATTTGCCTAATGCAGAGTTCCTGTGACCACAAAACTTTCTTTTTGCCAAATGGTATATGCACATATTTCATGAAGTGGTCTACAGCTTTGCAGAAACTAGGGCAAGCTCTGTAAATAGAGAATGTCAGGTAATTATTCAAATCTTTTTTTTAATGTCACAAAATAACAAATTTGTTCTGTAGTGGATGTTTTTCTGAGATTTCTGTGAGATCTCTAATAAAGCTGCTTATCTGTCATTTCACCTACAGATACATTTATATTCCAATGGGAGGATCTCAGTCCAGTCTGCTGGGAATGCTCTTTTCAACAGCCCTCACGTTTGCTTTTGTAAGCTACTGGCACGGAGGACAGAGTTACCTGTGGTACTGGGGCACACTTAATTGGCTTGGAGTAATTGTGGAAAATGGCGTCAAGAGGATACTTTCTATTTCTCTTATCCAAGATTTAATTGTAAGTTGAATCTCTCTTCATTTCATGTTCTTGTTTCCTGGCTCCATGCTTGTCTGAAGTTCCTGGTTACTAGTTTGGTTTGATGTAGATTAAAAGTAATGAAAAACAAATAAAGAGCTAGCATTTCCTTGCCCACCCTCCAGTATTTCAGGTAAGCTATGTAACTAGAATTTTGCGAAGTATTAGCAAAGCAAACACTGAAATATGCATGATCTTAAAAGCTTCCTCTGCAGTCCTAGACTAAGCAGCTGCTTGTCACGTTGTATATAGCTGAACAGAAGCCAGTTTTAACATTTGTATTCTGATTTCACTCAGGATGGCCTTAAAATATTCATCTTCACTAAAATTAGGAGTGTATATTTCTAACCATGTGTTTCCTGGACTTCCTGCAAGCGTATGTAGCAGCTGCTTGCATCTGGGAACAAGTTTGCACTGGGAAATCTTAGAGAGAAGTTGAGAAAATATTTTGCTTTGAAGACCTCTGATATTTTCACTTTACTTATACTTTTGACATTCATGCTGTCATTTCCAAAGGACAAAATTGCCTTTGACATGCAATCATAAGCAAAAAAGTACTATTTTAATTTTGATGGACATTTTAGTCTGCACCTTTGCTCACTATTAAATCCCAAATCTTCTAGTAACGGTTTGTAAGAATAAGTAATTCCTGTGTCTTGCTTCCTTCATAGAGATAAGCACACAGAATTCATACTCCTATATAATGTGGTGGTGGTGGTGACTCACTCTGCAGCCTGATGAAGTCCTGACACTCAAGAAATTATGCTTGTTCTCCATCGCATCCATATCAGTTTTCACTGTTGTGGCATCCCATGTGTGGCAACTGATACAGCTAAGTAATTCAGTAGCCGATAACAGCCAGTGCTACATTATATCATCCAACTGTCCATCACTAAATTCAGTGGCAGTCTGGAAGCAGCTTTTTTTTCTTCCTAGAGAATGAGTTTATCAGATCCATTAATCCTCCTTCTGGAGTGAAACTGAGCTTCACCATCTGACCAGCTGCATATGTTTGTCTTTGCACTGGAAGACAACGTAGTTTTTTAGGCATCTGGCTGTATGAGGAAATACAAATGTAAGAGCTTTTGTGTTTGAAACTTTAGAAGAACTCTGAAGGAATTAAGTGCTTAAATACCATAGAAATGGTAAGGATGTGGCATTATGAAAGGCGGGTTAGATTTAGGTTGGAAGGGACCTTAAAGATCATCTAGTTCCAACCGCCCTGGGCGGAGACACTTCCCACTAGACCAGGTTGCTCAAAGCCTCATACAGCCTTGTCTTGAATATATCCCATGATGGAGCATCCACAGCTTCCCTGGGCAAGTGGTTCCAGTTTCTCGCCACCCTCATAGTGAAGAACTTCTTCCTAACTTCTAATCTGAATCTACTGTCTTCCAGTTTGAATCCATTACCCCTCATCCTATCACTACAAGCCCTTGTAAAAAGTTCCTCCCCAGCTTTCTTGTAGGACCCGTTCAGATACTTGAAGGCCTCAATAAGGTCTCCCCTGAGCCTTCTTTTCTCCAGCCTGAACCAACCCCGACTTTCTTAGCCTGTCCTCATAGGAGAGGTGTTGCAGCCCTGTGATCATCCTCGTGACCCTCCTCTGGGTTATATGTATTACATCAATTTACAGCACATAGTTCTAATTATTGTTAACTGATGCTGGCAATAGGGTACTTTTTCATATAAATTAACTCTCTAACTGAGCCAAGTGCATTTTACCCTCCCACCTCTTTGTTTTCATCCAGTGTTTTAAAGGCCTATCCAATGTCTTCCATGTGTCGCTTGTTTTCCATTTCCATTTGGAAACATGTCTGTAGACCTTCCTTAGAAGACGCTTCTACATCTTTTCTTGAAATATTTCTGAAGCTAACGTTTTTAACACGAATAGTTTTGGCATCTGAATCAGGACATTGGGCAGATCTTGCTGCATTTGATTACATCTGAGTCATGCTTTGCATTGTGCATTGAAGGTTTCTCTACATGAGCTACAGTCTTTGCAAACTGCCCCTCATTGCACTCTCCTTACTCTTCTAACAAACTCCCATTTTCTTCTTGAACTCTGAGACTGGGGAGCAGATGAGTAGTTGCACCTTGACCCTTCCTTATAAAGGAGTGGAGCGATGTGATGTTTTCTGAGAAGTATCACTTACATTTAAAATGTCCTGTATCCATTTCCTTTTCTCCTTTGTAATCTGGCTTTTGGAAGCATTCCCATAATCCTTCTCAGCGAAAGCTGTGCTGCAAGCCTAGTCATTGGGGCGTTGAGAACCCTGTTCTGGGAGATGGGTTTTTCACTTAAATTTCATCTGTTGACAAGCTGAAATCCGTTGCATTCTTGTGCTTCACTCACTTGCTGCGTTGGCTCTTGAAGGCTATTTTTGAAAAGGAAAGTTTATTTTTATCCCTGGAATAGCAGATGAGTTTCTGGAAAAAATACGAAGCACAGGTTTATGCTTGCTTTTTTTTTTTAACCCATTTTATTTCCAAAACCTCCTCATATATTGTTGTTAGATTTTCATAATTCAGTTGAGCGGGAGGTATTTTTTTAGTAAAATGTATTTAAAAAAACGTTTAAGAATAAGTTGAATTTTAATTCTGCTCTGTTTTTAAAATTGATCACAAAGAATAAAAAGAATTATATCAAAGCTGCTTCCCTTTTTTTCCCCACTATGTTGTCTAAATTCTCCTGCAAAAGAAAGCTTTAGAAATCTAAATAAAGCATATTTGTTATCCTTCACTGGATCCTTATATATAAAAAGAATTGGACCCTATATTTATGCAGATTTTATGGGAGTTTAAATCTCAGCACTGGAAACCTAGGACATTATGGGCAGATAACCCTTTCTCAGCAGTCTGACAGGTTTTAAATGTCATCTTAGGTATACCGAACTAGAGTGAACAAAGAAGCATGGGCATTATTTCTGAGAAGTAAAATCAGCAAATGAATATTTACTGAAAACAGTAAATTTTCTGACCCAAAAAATTGTATCTGAAACTATTCATTTGTACTGGTTGCGCACTAGTGCCTGGCTGCCTGATTTCAACTCTAAAAGCTTCTTATATAATTTTCAGTTCACACTGCTCTGAACTTTAATGTTTCAGTAAGTGGTGTTTTGAGAAGTCATCTATGTATCCTTTTCTCCCCTAGAGATTAGTTATTAGATATCAGTAAATTTGAGCTGGATTAAGTAATACTGTATTTTCATTAAAACGTATTTAAAACAACAATAAATGGTATGCATCATAAACTAGGGCATATCTGGGAACTTTATAGTAAATGGGAGAATTTTTCTTGTGTTCTTATCGGGTGTTTTCTTTTTTTTTACTTTTTCAGGAAAGATTTAGATCTGTAGGAAGCAAAGTAGTGCTTTGTTTCACTAATTCTGTATTAATTTCTTACAGATTAACAGAGACTCCAGTAGTAACTTGTTCAAAATCAATAACAGAATTTGTATTGACTTTAATAAATAATGTGTCAGATTTCTGAAAGAAAATACTAATGGCTATCATTCTTCCAGTAATTTAGTTTTTTTCCCTTCTCTTTTCTCCCTGAGGAAAACAAGATATGGATCTATACAAGAAATTAGATCTTGGTATAAAAATAGATTTAGAATGATTTAAACCTTAGAATAGATGACAACATCTTTAAATCAATGTATTTTTGAAAAAGAAATACATGGAAACCATCCAAAAGAAGATGTAGCAAAGGAGGTAAACTTGGCAGATTGTTAAAATTAGTGTTTTAATCTCAGTTGAAACAGCAACATTTATCTTAGTTCTTTTGTAAAATGAAAACATGTCATTCAGTCTAGTAAGAATTTTTTTAATTGAGACAGATCTCTTTTCTAAAAATCATACTATGGTGAATTTCTAGTTTAAGCTCTTATTTCTGGCTTTATTTAGTAAGAAACTAAATACCAGAAAAAATACAATTTGAGAAACCAACACATTTTAAGCATGGCTTATTTTAAGGTAATTTGTACTATCCTTTTAAGTTTTCATTTTTTAAAGTATAAACCACTTTGATTTCTACATTTTCATTTATGGCTGTGCATTAATTAAGCTTATTTCGGTACACTGTAAACGGCTTCACAACCCCTCTTTGCGAAAGGGGAGATATTTTGTATGATGTCCCTGTTTTTGGTTAGTGAGTTGGACTTTATTTATGGGGTTTTTTTCCCCAGAAGATTGAACTCCATAGATTTGTCTCTATAGTTTAAATATCACCATTGTTTTGGGTATCAAGGGTGTGGCCAGTAACAATTGGCTTGCTTAGCTTCACAGAAAACGGAATTATAGACATCTTTCAAGAAGCTGGGTGTCATGGGGGTTTTTTGTCCAGTTTTTTCTCTGTTTAATTTTGTTTACTCTGTTTCTTATGCTAGGTGCGTTAAAATTCCTACAGTTATTCGTAACAAATTATGCATTACGCAGTGATCCCGCAGACAGCTGGTGTGGAGCATGGACAGGTACTGACTGGTGTGCCTGACTTCTGGGCTGTGATTTGGCAGGGAATTAAGCTGATCCAACAGCTCACTGCTGTTGAATGGGGAAGGGTTTAATTTCCCTTTCCTCCATTCCTTGCAATCTCACAACTTCCTCTTCTGCATGCCTTGCTGCTGGAGTCTTTGCTGAGCTAACTGAGCTCTTTACCCCTGCAGAAAGCTTTACTTCCTCTGGTTATTTTATTGCCAGGTGATTTGTCTCATGGAGAGAAGTCTGAACAGCACCCAAAGCGGTACAATGCAAGAGACAAAAGCCAAAGAAAGGAAGTGGGAGAGGAGGAGCTCAACTGTTTGGAACCTCCCTTATGCAAAAATATGGAAGCAGTACAGAGTAGTAAGCTGAGCCTCCATGTTTAAAGTCAGTGGGACAAAGAAATCGATTGGCTTCTGATGCAGTAATTACTCAGCCCTATGTTGGGGCCTAAATTCAGCCTAGCCAAGATAAAAATTCCTGTGAATTTCACAATCATCTCCTGTATACATTGAGCAAATGTATAACTATGTCATTTAATGACAAAATTTCTTTTTGCATGTATAACTCACTTTGAACTGCTGTGAGATGACGGTGAAACTTCCTTCTGCAGCTGACTGGGGCAAGATCTGACGTAACTTTAGGAACTTACTCAAGGGAAGTATGTTTGTTCGCCAGGCTGCAAGATCTTTAATAAGATCTCTGTAGTAAATAAAAACCCTTCTCAGCTCTTCTTCAGCACACACTAGGCTTTGATCTTTATTTTGCTTCATTTGGTGGAAAGAGTATTTATATCACTGGTTTACTAATGTCAAGCCTGTCTGGCGTTTTTTACTAATACTTTTGTGTAATTCATACATATTTTTGTTGCAATGTGATTTAGTTCAGTGATGAGCATTGCCAATGATACTTTCTCCATAACCTTTTTATGTGCTGTCTGTAGACTTCTGTTGCATTTGTCACCTCACTCTTTGAGAGTCTGTAAGAAAGTACAGGTGGAGTAGTTGAACAAAGTCCCTTCATCAGACTCTTATTCTCTGCAGAATTGGTTTTTGAGATACAGGTATGTATTTCAAAACCCATACCAATGTGACCTCCAGCCATATCATTGCTCCAACCAGAAATCTCTACTATCCAAAGAAGATGTACTTTGACTCAGAATCCATAGAAACTCCTTTCCCTAGATGTAAACATTAGCTGGGGCAGGCTTGTGGCAATTGGTTTTTGTGTATGGGACCTGGAAGCAGCAAGCTGAGTTATTGAGGTGCTGTTTTGTTCTGAGCTGCTGAATGACCAGCAAAGGTGGTTGTGGGCTGGCTGCTGCATCCTAAGTTTTTATCCACTGACTTTTAGCTTTGCCAACAATAATTTTGAGTCAAGTAATTCTAGCTATGTTTCTGCTTTTGCTTGATTTTCTTTTATTCTCTCTTCTCCACCCTTTCCTTGTAAGGGTTCATTTGTCTTCATGGCAGTGGATGCCAAAACATTTTGAGTCTTGCTAAAAATGCACACACACAGACGCACACTTGCACTCTTACTCTGGTTTTCTTTACTAAGGGACGTTCTTGCCTCAGACTCAGTAACAAAGACTCAAAATCTAGTAAATGTTTTGGGTGAGGGACGAGCATAGGTGCTGTGATGCAGGCTTTTATATGTTGCATGACAGAAGTGGCTGCAGCAAGATCTCAGACATAACATTCTGTAATTTCCTACCTTTTGAGTACAAGCATCTGGTTTGGTTTTTTTTGTCAAATCTGTGCAAGAAATACTATTTTTGATGGCAGTAGTGGAGAAACTGTAGTGATTTTCCATCTGTCTTTAACCAGATGATTGCTGCTCTGCTTCAGACTGCAGTGTCAGCTGGGAAGCTCCTTCTGTAGCTGCTCAGTTGTCATAACAAAAGATGGCTTCTCCCACCTACCAGCATTATTTACTTCATCTTCTGTTTTGGAGACATCAGGCAGTTTCCTAGTGCTCAGGCCATAATGCAGTTTGAAAAGCAAGTAAATTGTGCTACAGGGTGAAAACAAGGTGGAACGGTGCTGGTTATATGCTTCTTTGTTACTATTACATGAATACAGCCTCCTTGTTGTTCACCTCAAAAATTACTCCAGACAATAGGAGTCAGCAGTTATGGAAATACAAATGAAAGTACCGAGAAGCTATTGCACTCTTGTCTTTCTGCTATGCCTTGAGCTACAGAATCTTGCCACAGGGAAAGCGAGGTCTGTATTTGCTGAGAGTGTTTATCAGATGTATCTATGGGAATTATCATGGTGTATTCTTTGTTAGCGGTTTCACAGCAGCACTGTGGGAGGGTCATAAAGGCAGGACCAAAATGCAGCAGTAATGATTGGTGAAGTTAGATCCTTTCCAAATTTGATTACAGTTTAAAAGGTAAAAGCATTAAAATGTAGATGAGAGAACCAAGAGAACCAGAATGGGCAGAATGGGAATGAGAAGAACAAAAAAAAGGATGTCAAGGACCTTGACACAGAGTGTGTCGCTGTCTCAACCTGTCCCCTTTGAAGAGAACTGGGTCACGTTTATAGGAGTATGTGCACTGCCATTACTTGGTTAAATTCCCTGCTTTGAACATAAAATGGAAAAGAGACTGGTGCATTTCAGTGCTGTTCATTTTGCACTTTTCACAAGCTGCCACTTAAAAAAAATGTTTGGGCAGGTTCTTTGAAGGTGAACAGTAAGTGTAGGAGCAAGTACAGAAATTCTGTGTATGCCAAACTTTCACACATGCATCTGTAAGTGTAGTGCATACAGACAAGCTGGTAGGAGGCTTTCTTCAAACAAAAGGGGGGGTTGGCTGTTTGCTGAGAGATACTATAAATGTAGAACGTTTGGAAAATCTAAAAATGAACTGGTGCTAGTGCAAGACAGCGTTTTGTTGAGTGAATGTTTAGTAAGACATCAATAGAGAAGATGAGTATCTTCTCCAATACTATATATAGCATTTATTCCTAAATTGAGAAGCAAGTTCTATTTGTGAAAATAGATCTTAACTGACAGCTGCTTGATTTTAATTGTGTGGTCCTCTTTTTATAGGAGTGATGAAGGGAATTACAGGTCATTTGCATCATCCTGTCTCTTGGAAGAATGTTGTCAGTTCCCGCCTTCATGTGTGAACCTTCCGGGAGCTAAATTTTACCTTTTCTTTTGAAGGAAAGTATATACCTTTAACAGAAACAGGAGATGACCTCAGACCACAGTTCAGCTCGGGGAGAAGGGAGGGAACAACTGCAAGCAAAATAAAATGCCAGAACAATAAAGCGGGCTGGTTCTGGGTTAGAGCTAGGTGAAGAACGGAGCAAATAAGAATGATTGCCATGATTACTGAAGGATACGGTATATGTTAATGGGAAATTAAATTTATTCTACCATTTGGTATGGCAGTTGTTGATGGATAAGATCTGATAGCACATCTTGTTCACTTTATGCTTTCAGGCCTGTTCCTTATCTTGATACTGTTATAGCTCTGGGGATTCCACACACACTTTCTTCTGAATTGTTTCATAAATGGATATTCTTTGTGTGTATTCAACCAGAATTCTTTATTTTTGTTGCTTTTCTGTTCTGTGGTACAGTCTCTTATCTTAATCAGCATCTGTCCCTTAGCTTCAGAGTACAGGATTAAGTATTATATTGACTTGTCAACCTTTCATCAGCTGCCTTTCCCCCGCTACTGCTGCTCTTTGTGCCTAACTTCAACCAACATTAAAAAGTACCCTTCATTTCTGTAGTCTTACAAACACTTTTGTCACTATTACCAATTGACAGTATGTATTAACGAACATTTTTAGAAGTTGCCCCACTGCTTGGACCTAACCTATCTTTGTTTCTACTGCTCATTTTAAAAATTAAATAAATTGACATTCTGTTTGGCAGAGCTTTGTCACAATTTTCAGCCTTTCCTCCGTCCCATCTGCTTCCCCAGCTGCTCAGTCACACCCTGCCCTCCATTTTCAGTGTGCCTAACTGCAGAGAGATAAAATAGCCAGTAACTGTTAGTCAGGATGTGTCGCTTCCCTTCCCACCGGCCCATCTGCTCCTCGCTCTCTTTCAGCTTTTCACCTGTCCTCTTGTTTTTATGCTGTCCCGTTATCTTTGGCAAATGGCTGCATTGCGGATGACCCAGATTCAAGGGATGTGTTGAAGTGTCCACTCCTGTGGTAATGGGGAGATTGCCAGGGTTCAGAGATAGGTGTTGAAGAGTTGTCCTATCATTTACCAAAGAACATTTTCTAAAAGAAAACACCAGGATGCACTTTTAAGATTGACTGGGTGGTCTCTGTTGCTTCTGTAAAGAAGTAAACAAATTCAGGACTTACTCTTCAGGTGTGATGCAACAAGGAGCGAAAACTGAATTTCAGATCCTTACATTGTACCGGTGAAAGGAACCCCAGTGAGCCATTTGAGGTTTATTCCAAGCATTTTCTTGATACACATAAGGGCAGCACCTGTGCCCCTCCTGTACCACAGCAGCTTTACCCACAAACATTTTACCCATCTGTCCCCTCCCCCCTAAAATCCTCACAAACTCTAACAGACTATTGCAAAGAATATTTCGGTTTTGTGATATAAGGATGAGCCAACATGATATTAACCATTTTTACTAGAGAAGCATTACTTCTCTAGTAAAAACTTCCAGGAAATTAGTAGGATGGAGTTTGAATAACCATCAGAAGCACACTTTTACTCCCCTCTGATACCCTAGGAGAGTCACTGAAAGATAATGCAGGGCTAGGTGTTATATTCACGGTAGTTAACTTACTTGATTTCTTCAACACAACAAATAGTGCAGTTTTTATGTCTTATTTTAAAATAATTATTATGCATAAGTTGGCTGATAGTTTTAAGTGGGAGAGGATGAAATCTGTAGAAGAGAGTAATTAAATATATGTTTAAAAAAAGACAGCTCTTCTAAAAATTGCACTAGAATATTTTGACCCTTTAAAGACCAAAGGTAGATGAAAATAGAATAATGTAACCTGTAGTGTTGCAGTTTGTAATAGCAAGCACAAGTTTCATGTCACTCTGGCCATAGTTTTATTGCTGTCAGACAGTCTTATTCCATGGTTTGTTGTTCCCATAAGAAAGATTCAATTCCTTCTCTAATTTTACCATATGCTTTTATTTTGCCATGTGCTCGATTATCAGATCTCTGGAAGGGTAGTTCAGAAGGAGGTAGGTGTTGTGAATCTCTGTTTTACTCCATGAAAATGGACGTATCTTGAAATTGTAGCACATTTAATTTCTTTACATGGGACTTGTTAATGGATGAGCAAGCTTGTTAACATCACTGGCTTTAGAAGTTTTCTTTAATCTGTCCCAGAGTAGCTATATAAATTAGATGTGTTGTAATGCAGCATGTATAGTTATTTTCCATCTTCTGAGCGCTTGCCAAGAGGTAGCAACTCATGCCTGTCAGAGGAGGCTTCTTGTCACATGTCACCCTGTCATCAGGCTGGGTTTGCAGTGTGGTGGAAAACATGCACCCTAGTTCCCAAACCCTCCCCAAAACAGTGTGATGCATGTGACCTGCTCCCACAACAAGCTACTACAAATGGCTTCAGCAGCCCTCTGAACAACGAGCATTTGGGATATGCCAAAGCACCAGGGTGCCACCATTGTTGCTAGAAAAAAGTTTAAGAATGGTTGCTGTAGGAAGACGTAGGATTGGGTCCCTGGGGAATATATTTCTGTAAAAGAAGACTTTGGCATGATACTTTACATAGGACTGCCTAGTTTTGATGGATGTATAGAATTCGGTCTCTCCTCAACTTCCACATGGAAGACTTACTCTGGTCAGTATTCCCCACAGTATTTTCTTTGTTATTGGTTAGATCAGAGATGTAAATGCATTTAAGAAAAACACTTCTGGACCCTCAATTACATCTCTCCATGCCATTCAGTAATATTGTTGTATACAGTCCTGTAAATTAGTGAGAATACCAATTTATTGTTGATTAGCTCTAACTTACATTAGAGAGTTCCTTTAAATGATGCTGTGCTGTCTGAAGCCACTTCTCCTGCCATGTTTGCTTTGCACTCATGGTGTAATTACATTGCAAAGCAAATAAAACAAGTATTTTCTCTCACATCCTCTGTGACTTCAAAACTCTACCATGTCCTTTAATTTAACTCTTAATTGTAACCTAAATGATCTATTTTGGAGTGGGTTGTCCGTCATAAGCTATCTTTCTTAAGAAACAACCATTATACAAGCTTTCTATTTCTGGCTTGGTTTTCACTTAGAGGCTACATATGACATGCATGTGTTGCTGGAAATGGATTTAGGAATGGGAATGTTTGGACCATGCAAATTATTTTTATATCTGTCGTCTTCCACTCCTCTCAAGCACACACACACATTTACTTCCAAAGTACCCCACTACTTAATACTATAATTTATTTTTGTAAGGTCACTGAGAAGGCCCAGTTGAGAGAGATCTGATGGTAGCTGATTTTGCTAGACCCAGCAATGTGCAGAGAGAGGTTTTTTCCCAATGTCTGGCAAAAATGTCTGAGGCTGACCTTCATTTACAGCAGGAATTGGATTGGAGTAATAACCCAAACTCCATTCAGTTCCGGCACCTCCTGTGTAATGCTACATGCCTTTGGACTGGGTAGCTTGACAATAGGTCTAATTTTTTCGTGTAGTTTAAATGCTACAGTCCATTTATTCCACACTGTGTGGGGAGGTGGGGGTGGTCGTGGTGATTACCAAAAGTATGATGAAGTATTGATGCAAGATTACAAGTAAGACAGAGTGTTGAGGAAGGATGCAAATACAAGTGTTTCAGCTAGACAGCCATAGCTTCATTGTCATTTTAACACTAGGTGCTCTTTTGCTACTCTTATATTCTGGCTATATTGCCAACAGGAGGAGAGAGAAAGAGAGTACTGAAATCTAAAGACACACCACAAATCCCTAGCACTGCTTGTATGGTTGGAATGGAGCATATTGTTAAAAGGATTAAGTAGCCTAATAAAGAGTTGTGGGAGTTGAGGTTTTTAAAAATTTTGTCTGCTTTGGTGAAAACAACTTGCTGTATATTCAGAAAAATCCCCATGCTGGTGGATATTTAAATTAGAAATGTTATTATGGATTATCTAGACCAACCTCATTTATTTTTCATGGGTAAATTAATGCTTCCAGTGTATTAATTGGAGCACAGTAGCTGCTCAGGTACTTTCATAGTTAGCTTTTTCTAAGTGACAGGAGATGTTTAAAGAATGCTTTCTTTTTTTACCTTCGTTGCAGCTGGGTAAAAGCTGCATAGACATCAAAGACTCACGGGAAAAATGTGTGCTGCTTTTTGGATCAATGCCTAGCAAAGTTAATGGAAATGAGCTACAGCAAAACCCAGAAAGGGTTCAGTGTTTGTCTAAACTGTTTCTGTCTTAAACTACACCCTTATACCTTATAAATGACCAAAGGCTTTTATGGTCTATACTGCAGTTAACTTGAACAGTTTAACATACAGCACTGTTGTAGAGGGTGATGTTATTATATGTGACAGTTTTATTTATTTTTTTAATTACTGTATTCTTTTCTTTTTTTTTTTTTTAAGTGGCAGAGCTCTTTTAGCCATTCATGTTGTTTGTCTTAGTCGTACTGGTTTGCGTTCTAGAAGAGGCAGACCTTACAAACTTACCAGGTCTAATTAGTGCCTTGGAAAATGCAGTCTGACACCAACTGTCTGTCCGTCTCCAACTCATTCTACAGCTTTTCCAGAAGATTCTTTCCCCCTCACCACCCTTTCCTAATTAAAACTGTTTTTCTATAGAGGTGACAAGTAAGTTTGATAGACAAAGAGAGAGTGAAAGGTAGATCTGATTATAGACTCTAGGTAAGCTACAGCTCAATCAGAATTCATTAGCATTGTGTAAGAAGAGGGTAAATTTGGTTACTCTTTACACAAATTCAAGCTAACATGGTGATAACTGCTCCTTATTTGAACTTGGTTGTTAACATGGATTTAATAACAAGATTTTGAACGTTTTTTCTGCACGCGTACACTTTTGCATACTGAAAAAGCATACATTTTTCATATATGGGACCACGCATTCATACTGTGCATTTCAGAAGGAGACAAACTTGAAATATCATCTATGTGTGAACTGAAGGAGAATGTTTTGGAAGTCCAGGGTCAGCTTTGGAGATAGAAAGTACTAGACAGGGAAGAAGTTGTTTCACTAAGTAATTGTTGGTTTCTGTGAATATTTATATAATTGTCTTATATTCTCTGCCCTTCTTCTATGATGCCCTAGTTTTCATCCAGAATTTCCAGAGAAAAATCTCAGTCTCTGTTTTCATACATGGACGTTTTTCATAGCGTTGTATGGAAGATAGACTGTTGCTGTATTGCGCACACAGCTTGATACAGAGCACTTTTCCTTGAAGCTTATCTATCCCCATTTTTTGTGCTGATTCAGACTGACTCATACGCTACATATAGTTCTGACTGGGACTAACATTCAATTTACCAGAGATCTGCTTTGCAGTAGTACATTAAAATTGTATTTTTACGCTTGTAACTGTCACTTACTTGAAGATTTGTCACTTTATAATCTAGCAGTTGAAACGTTTGTGTTGATGCTTATAAAACTGGCATTTAATTATCTAGGAGTGTATTTTTAGGTCTGTTTTGGCATGTGTTGTTTCAGGTAGCTGAGCATGAATTCTGGTCTGGCTGCAGCTATTAAAGATTAATTGCTGTTCTTTTTTTTGATGCTGCAGTTACAAGACTTTGTTTTCTGCAACATCACTGTTTATGATGAAAAGGCTGAGCAGCTCCTTTGTTTTACTTAGTTCCCATGCCCTGGCAAATGCTCATCACTTCACACAAAGCATTCAGTTTTCTGCAGATTCAGGCACTATGTAAGGAGACTTTCAACCCATGGCCGTGATGAACAAGATATTTTTCTTTATGCAGTAATGAGAAAATATTTCCTTGTTATGTGCTATAATGCTCTTTAAAATTTGTTCTAAAAACTGAATACTAGAGGAAGTATAAACTTTATCATATTTTTTTCAGCCATCTTCTTGCAGTCTCTGTGCTGCACTCACCTCAGGTGACAATGCAATAAAAAGATTCAGGAAAATGTAAACTAGTATATGGTAGAGAGAGACCTACTTTATTTGTATCATTAGAACAACAGTATCAAAAACTTTACAACAGATGTTTACACTTATTGAGTATGAGCAGTAGTATTTGCACTTGAAAAAATTTGGGATTGCATATATATTTAAATTTTCTTTTATATAGAAGTATCTGTTTACTAAGATTCATTGAGACAGCCAGTTCTGATCTGACTCTATAATCTTTCAGTGAAGTCTTATTAATCAGCTAAACCATGAATGACTTCTGAAGTTGTTTGATGCTGTTTGTTTTGTCCTGAGGTGCTTTACTCCATATGGAACCTATTAGATAGTATTATCCACCCCAGAAACTTGCTATTGCTGTTTACATCCATCAGCAAAAAATCATCAAGGAGTACATTTTGTAAGAAAAGAATTAAGACATAGAAGTTATAGAACTGTGTCCAGTTCTCGGCTCCCCACTACAAGACATGCTGGAGTCCAGCAAAGGACCACAAAGATGGACTGAAGCATCTGCCACAAGAGGGGAGACTGAGAGAGCTGAGACTATTCAGCCTGAAGAAAAGGCTCAGCATGGATCTTATGCATCTACATAAATACCTAATTGTAGGGGTGAAGAAGATAAAGACAGACTCCTCTCAGTGGTTGAACTTGATAATCTTAGGGGTCTTTTCCAACCCTTGGGATTCTGTGATTCTATGATTTAGTGGCAGGATAAAAGGCAATAGGCATGAACTGAAATGCAAGAAATGCCATTTAAACATAAAAAAAATCTTTTTTACTGTGAGGGTAGTCAAACACTGGCCTGGGTTTCCCAGCAAGGTTGTGCAGTCTCAGTTGTTGGATGTATTCAAAACCTGATTGTTATACAGTCCTGAACAGCCTGCTCTAGCAGACCCTGCTTTGATGACCTCTCTAGGTAACCTCCAGAGGTCCCTTCCGACCTCAACTATGATTCAGCACTGCTTTTTAACATAAAGTCTTACCCAAACTTAAATGGCACTGGTGGGAGTTCTGCTAGATACTTTAAAAGCTTTAAGATCTGTTCCATATGGGTTTGAACTTCTGTAATAAAAGTTGTTGTAACTACAATGTCCTTTTCTAACATTGCTTGAAAAATTATGGGGTTTGTTAACTTCACCTACACTTTTTGTTTTGCCCCGCAGGAGCGTTTCTTCTCACCAAGAATTCGTCGGCGACTTCATGCTGTCCTCGCATCTGTGAGCACTTCAATGTTGATTTTGTCAAATCTAATATTTCTTGGAGGAAATCACGTAGGAAAAATCTACTGGAACAGGATCTTTATGGAAGGCAAGTTTATTTTTATGTGCTTTCTAGATAACAGAACTGTCCAAATATTATCTTGGGTGGGCTGAGCCAAGTTCTTCTCTCTGCACTAACTGGGGGTAACTTTTTTCTGTTCCTGTTCAAAACCATGAAAAATCTGTCTTGACAAAAATCTAAATAACCATGCAAACTGTGTAACTCCGAAGAAACCTTGCCTTTCTCTCATCAAGTCTAGAAAGAAAGTTATCAGGCTTCTCTGTCAGTGAAATCACTAAGATCGAATACTAAATGTGTGACAAGTTAGCCAGGTTGCTTTTTTTTTTCTTTTTCTGCTCTGCATTGCCTTTACGTCAATAAGAATAGGCATACTAATGCCAACCCTGTAGGTTCTGTGGAAGGTTAGTGAATGAGATCTGCATAATATAGCATAATTGAGCAATGAAGAGTTGTGTTTTTTTGTCATGGATCTGTTGTCAGGGTAGGGAATAGGGACTTTTTGACTATTGAGGACAGAGTTTGAGGACGGGGAACCTGGGTGACAGTATCAGCCTGTGGTGTTGCTGAATACGCAGTATGCAGCGTTGTGCTGTGAGCTGACTCAGGAAACCAATTCAGCATTATTTTTTTTGTCAGAGCTCAATGGAAGCAGGACCAGTTTTCTTTTTAGTTTCTTAGGGCTGCTAGAGCCCCACATTGTCAAATAAAGGTCTTATAGAGGAGTATTTCTGCCTCATGGAGGGAGTACTAATAGGCTTCTGTGCCTAGAAGCGCTCTCCTACAAAGACCACCACTGTCTATTACTCAGTGTTTTTCTCCTCTGGTTCCTTGCAGTGGTTTAGAGGTCATCTCTGGAATTCCAAGGTCCTGCTTAAGCATCCTAAAGTAATGAAAATATTAAAGAGTAAGTTATGTATGTAAACAGAACAATTTATCTTAAGAGCTCAAAAGAAACATTCAAACAGCCCTAATAAAGGCATATTTTTAACATAAAATATAGTGAAGCTCTTTGTTAAGACTGGCCAGGGAGATGGAGTAAAATACTTATTCATATTTGGTTTTTGCTCTTAAAACATAAAAGATTTGTTTTGCATTTTCTTGAAAAGGCATAATTTTCTCTTAAATTGTTTCCTCTCAGTAAGTTGGCTAATAGTTTCAGTAGAAAGAAAATAGCTGAGAGTGTAAGTTTGGAAGTAAAGTTAGACATCACTTCTTATCTATTAAAAAAAGTGCTAGCTAAATTGTCCATTTTATAGCTTTATGCAAATTATTTTCTTAATGCAGTGTGTATATTATAAATGGAGAAAGTATGCCTTCCTCTTCAGAAAGGTTAGCAGTTGTCAGAGTGCCAACTTTGTATCTGATGAGAGACAATGTTTTAGCAAGTAGAACATATTTCATTAAACAAGATCAATTATTGATTATTTTTTTAGGTTTGGTTTGGTGGGCTATTGCTCTGAATATAACTTGAGTACATACAGTTACTTCAGTATTAGGTACCAGGCATCTCAGATAGGGAATAGCAAATTAGTTTAGTCATTTGCTAATTTATTTCCATTATGTGTTAATCAAATTAACTTTATTTTTAGAATGTAAAAGCTTAGTGCATCTCATACTCTCCTAATAGGAATCTGAGCGTTAAGCTTTATATGCCTGTATCCTTAGATCACACGGATGACTGTGAACATGTTCTATTACTGCATTATGGTTCTCACAACTCACTGAAATGTTGGCTAAGTTTTTATTGCATCAACACTCCTGCTCCATTGTGGTTTTCCTGCTACAGAACAAATGCTGAGCATTGAAAGCCAATCAAATCCAGAAGCACTATTCAGAACTATTCGTCTTCAATGTAAAGCAATTTTAAGTTCTGGTCTGTAGGGCATGTAACAGCAATGTACACATATAATTGGAGCATACAGTGCTAAAAGATAAAGATAACTTTGTGTGTAGTCTGCACTATTCTCATGAATCCAATTCACCAATATATTCAGAACAAACAACATATACTCCTTGGTCATTCCTTTGTCAGCCCAAGGACAGATGAGGGGATCTAGCCACTTATCTTCAACTCAAGATTCTGTCATAAAAAATCAAATGGGGATACACGACTTGTTTGAAGAAGTAAGGGTGATGGTAGTGGGTGAGTGTTCTGTGGGGCAAGAGGGTGCTTGGTTTTGGTTTTTATTTTCACATTCCTTCTAGTGTGATGCAAGCAGTATGAAGTTCTCATGCCTGAAGATTTTATCCTGTGCACTGTGATGTTGAAGAGCTTTGATTAGAACAGATGTTGACTTCCCATCAGTGGCTTGTGAAGAGTTGTCAAGAAATCTGGCAAGGGATGTCCGAAGCTCTTCTCTACATAATCTCCAAATTTGTGTCTTGCACTTGGTAGAAGTGTTATAATTTTTGGACCAGCCTAAGTGCTTGTTTCTAAAACTTAACTTGGTCCCATACATTATTTACAAAGAAAAAAGTTCCTACAGCAATAATTTGCTTTGAACTTTTTTTAGTAAGGCTTTTCTCATATAAGACAATGCTGTTCTAATAAGAAAGCAGTAGAAATGTCTTCTACATAACAAACTGTTTTTACTCCTGTACTCAAGAGTAATTAATTAATACTTCATAATGAGAGGCTCCAATGAGGGTGTTTTTCCTTGGAAGGGCTCTCTCCTGGGACGGGTGCTGTGCAGTGCTTTTGGTTAAGAGGCTGAATTACCTTAGCAAGCATGTCCAAAGGCATTAAGCTGGGAGGGGGCAGAAGTATATTGGGTGATAAAAGTATAAAATGCTTCCTACTCTTTCTCAGGTTTGCGAGGAAGACAGCCCAGATCAGTGAGGAAAGTGCAAGGTGAATGTCAGGTGTATTTTACTTTGAATAGCTGTCTGAAAATTGGACAGCCGTCATTTAACCTAACTGTAAACCGATACTTTGGCTATCCAATTTTCTTTGCTAAATTGTGAGGAGTGCCTGTCTTGAGGGCAGTTCATCCCACATATAACTGTCTTAACATGGGATGAGATGCATTGTTATTCTTCACTGAGTTCAGAGGCATTTTGTACAGGCTAGTTTAGATTAGATTGGACATGGAACCTTTGAGAACGTGTCCTTTAGTAGACATCCAGCTAAGAGTGAATTTCACCGTTGGTTAGAAATTATTTACTGCAGGAGTACAGAACGGCTGGCTGGGCAGAAGTCCTGCAATGAAGAGTATCTGACTGTTCTACCAGATTGCAAACTTTGTGCATCAGTGTTGTCATATCACTTGCAACTAAAATAAACCTTACGCCAAGATGCACTGACAGCAGTCTAAAATGCATAAAATAACCTCTTCTCCTGCATGATGTTCTGAAGGTTTTGGTTACTGCAGTTTAAAAAAATAATAATCATTTTACAATTATGGAGAGGGAAATACAGCAACATGATTGGAAGTCTAGGAGCCATGACCCTGAAGTAAATGGCATTGTTTTGTTTTAGGAGGAAAGTATTGAGGGGAGAAATAGGTAAACAGAAATTTCTCCAAAGAATATGCTAACAAGGTATTGTATATTGGCAATGCAGGAGAAGAAAAAATACCCGTAAAATGTAGCTAGGAAGCTTTAGTTGCAGTAGGAGAAACTTTCGAAGGTGTGGAAAGTATTGAAACACATTACCTAGGTAAGCTGCTGGATTGCCCTCTTTGGAGGGCAGTCTCCAGGTAGACAAAAATCTGTCAAGCAATGTAGAAAATGCTCATTTCATAGTGGTGTAGGAGGAACCTCTGAATGGCCTCCAGATTAATTCCAAAGCCTGTTTTCTCTAGATGGTTCATCAGCAGGTACAGCTGTTTACATGGAAGAGAAATCAGCGTACAGTGCAGCATGATTTTTGTTTGGATTTATATTTTTTTTTCAGGTAGTTAAAGATCATGGTAATGTACAAAGATGCAGTTTCAATAACATTTTGTAACAGTTTCTTTTTGAAGTGTGATGATCTAATGGGGGGAAAAACCCCATAGTGCTGTGGCTGAGGTGCAACTTAGTGGAAGTCATGGTGAAATTTTAAACTACCAACAAATATTCTTATGGAGAAGTCTAAAATTATTTGCTGTTTCATACCTGCTCTTTTTTTCTAGCATTTAGGATCAAATGAACAGTGTTGTATATGAATATTTAGTTAGATGTATTTCTGAGAGCATTTTAAACCAGTTGTACTATGCAAAACTAAAGCTGATTGCTCAATAGCTAGTATTTTTTCACTAATTGAAGATGATGAAGCCTTTATTTTGCTTCCAGTTTTCCCTTTTGGCTTGCTTTGAAGCAAAATCAGGTTTTACACTGATCAGAATTCAGTTATTTGGTTGATTTATAGGGAAAAGAGATTTTCTTATTACTACTAGCT
Organism: Coracias cyanogaster; assembly: GCA_033124195.1. Lineage (NCBI taxonomy): Eukaryota > Metazoa > Chordata > Aves > Coraciiformes > Coraciidae > Coracias > Coracias cyanogaster. The sequence goes on along the minus strand of JAVSBS010005557.1, from coordinate 151,896 downwards.
GACTACCTCACCTACTTTATGAGGGCAGGGCCTTTGAGCTTCTTCACAGCTGTGAAGCACTATCACAGATCATGTTTCATAGGACATCTTAGACTTTAATTCACAAGTGGGATATGTGTGATAATGGCATACAAGATCCAGAGGTCTGAGTGAACCAAAGAGTTCAGTGTAACATGCATAAATGTGGAATTTTTGGCAGAAACAGTAGACCATTGTCTCATGACATTAAATGAAAATGATGCTGTTTTCTAATTACACTATATGACAAGACTGAAGATTATTCTCAGAATTTTATGTAAATCATGTAGTGAATGAATTGAGAAGCAAAAGAGTATCGTGATCCTTCAAGGCATCACACTGGACTGGTATTACCTTTAGAAGTTTTGCCCTTGATTTTGAAGACAGTGAAATTATGACCTTTTTCTGTTAAAAATTACCTGTATATTAGTGGTTGAGATGCCTTACTTACTTAGCTCCATTGCTATGTGAGACATCAGTAAAAAAAAAAAAAGGTGAGAGATTCCTGTATTGGTTGTTACGTGCTCTAGTGTGGCTCAGGTAAGATCATGTCTACTCATTGGACATGTGACTGGTCCTATGTCTTGTTTGCTGCAATAATGAGTGTAGGAAGAATTACCTCAGGATGATCAGCAGTGTCTCTTCCTTCAGAAAATACCTGATTATTGCTAGTTAGCTTAGTTAACAGATTTAACACATTTTGAAGGCTGAAGGAAACTAACAAAATGAGTTGGAGCAAAGTAGTTAGAACTTGTTCTTTAACTGGGTTTTGTTGGACTTTTTAACTCTGAGGCATTGCCAGATAACATACAATGATGTTTTAGGAGCAATATTGCACTTCCACAACTTCTAAGACTGGTAGCAGCAGTATCTGTAAATAGCTAGATGTGAAGGGGCTAAAGGTGCAGGAGGAATGAAATAATTTAGTGAAGGACCTAGAAGGAGGCCACAAGACATGTCAGCTGAGGTGTCCCTGTGACTCTGTGATACTTTGCTGTCCCTTCTGTGCATCTGTTGCAAAGCCTTCATTCAAATTTCTTTGCAACTGAAAGAATAAGGAGGGCTGCTTCAGTGACTTACTCTTCAGAGTTGTCATTCTTTGTGTTTCCTGATAGTGCTTGTTTTGGTTTAGAAGCTTCTGCTGTAGAGTAGCTGGCATGTGGTCTTCCAGTGTTCCCATTCCTCTGAATTTTCTCTTTAACTGAGAAATTCCACTTGCTGTTGTTATGCAGAAACTTACTTAAGGTCATTTTTTCCAAAAATACGTTTATGAATGCTGTATTGATGGATTGCATAATTTAGAAAAATATTGCATAGTGGCAGGAATTGTACTGAAGATGTCACATTTTTCCAAATGGTTCATTCCTCTTCATGCACAAAGGAAACTTGTTTTTACAATCATTCATGTGACCTTGCTTGGTGGGTGCAGTACATTGGTAAGTGAACTGGCAAAATGCCAAGAAAAAATGAAATTTGGTCTGCAGTTATAAGGAGGCAGAGATTTTTTTCCCCCTTCACCTCTGAAAACATGAGAGCTGTATAAATGCAAATATTCACATGATTTGGGGGGACTTTCTTTAGAGTTGAAACAATAAAGCACATTCTGCTATTTTCTATTGAATCACGTTGATTTGAGCCTCCATCCTATGTGAAAACTGTTGGATTGTTGCTATGTTTATATTTATCTGTGGCTGTGAATCTCAATAGTTTACCATTTGTCTTTACAGTCTTAGAACCTGATCCTGCAATCATAACAATGCAGAAAGATCCTTCTATCTAGAAAGTCCCAGAAATGTGCAGACATGTCTACTGGGATCAGTATGATTGCAGGGTCAGAACTGGTCACAAAGAACCTACATCTCATATGCCATGTTAAAGCCTTTCTTTTACGTAATGGCCTGTACAAGAGCAAAAATGCAAGAGAGTCTACACTATGACTGCAAGTACAGAGTTCACTGTTGAGCATTATGTTGTACGTGTCTGACAGAACTAAGTAAACTACACCGCACACAGAGAATGGGGAGTTGTTCCTACATTGTACTGCCTTCTTGGTGATCTACAGCTCTTTTATAAAAAGGCAAGGAGTTTGCTGCTTAATGAACTTCCACTGATTACAGGCAAAACATCCTCAGGTTTTCAGTAACTTGGACAAGGTTCATACAACCTTTTTCTTACTGTTGTAATGATGCCTAGGATGGTACAATGAGCAGGTGGGGTAGTAGGTTGGCCAAGTCCATCTTATAGGTGTAACCTTGCTGGTAGCAATGTGCTTAGTGTGGAAGCTGAAATGAATGATAACGCCAAACATGCGTGTTCTGCTGGTGTAGCAGATCCATATGTGCTGGTTTAGCATAGCCTTTCAGGGACTGAAGGAGTTTGAATGTGTGGACTCTTTAGGTGTTAAACACAGCATGAACATAAAAAGCCTAGTCTTTGGCTCAAAAAGCTTAAAATTGCCGTGGCCTCATGCCTACTTGTCAACATGTAATTCATCTTGTAATTCTGAAAGCAGAGCTGAGCAAAGAACTAAGAAGGTGAGAATGGTTTTAAAATTCATGGGAGAACTTTTAAAAAAAAAATCCTGTAACACCTCTAAAATGTCTTTCTCTTTTGGGTCTTCATCCATATAATGTGTGATGACAGACATGTCCAAAGGCCATGTGGGAATGCCCTTTGAACCACATTTTCTTGAAACTGTTCTTAGGGAACTGCTAACAAGACAGGAAGAGCGCTCCTCATCATCCCTGTGAGTTGTAGATTAATGGGCAGGGACTGGGGCTGGGAGCTGCTGGGGGAGCAGTGTTGTTCCTTCCAGAAGCAACACTGGAAGGTGGGAATATGGCTGTGATTATGCCAGATCTTTTTTGTCATGCATGACCAACAAGACTAATTTTTGAGGACCATTAGCTTTCTTTTCCACTCCAAGCCCTGCTCATCTGCAATGTTGAGGGGAGAGAGATAATTTCGGCCATAGCTTGCAGAGGAAGAAGTGTAGTGACCCACACTGACCATAACTGTTTCTCTTCCTTGCCACTGCACTTGCTGACTCTTGCCATGCAAAATAGCCCAGCCAAGAACTTTAGGAGGGCAAGGGACACTCATTTCCCTGGGGTTTTTTGTTGGTTGGTTTGTTTTTTTTTTTTAGTCTACACAGCAAAAGTCTCACAATGACTTGGTAACAGCCTGGTATAAAATAACTTGAATTGATGTCTTATACTTACTGTGTCACTATGCTTGTTGGGAAATTTATACATAAATGAGCTCATGGATGTAACGACATGTATGTATCTCATTAGTAAGAGTTGTAGTTTCAGCTAGGCTTTGCAACCATTGAGAAGAGTTCTCTGAAGAATGATGCTATCTTTTTCATATCTGCTATTCAGAAATTTCCATGAGTCTTGTAGCTGCTACTTCTTTCTCATCATTGAATCCCATTTCTTCCTTCTGTCAGCTCCTTTCATCTATCTTACATTTGAACTACTCCTGACTCTTCCATTTTTTTCAAATGCTCATTGATAGAACAGTTCCCAAATACAGAAAGTAACCATCTAACAGCAGGAGCTGGAACACCAGCTGTATTTAGCTTTGCAATTATTGAGACTTTCATGACAACTTTCTAAGTTGTTTATGTCCTGAAAAGTGATGTGGGGTTCCACAATTACTGTCGGTTGGAGCCTGCTAGATCAAATTTTCTCAGCTTATAGGAAAAAAAGACACTTTTTTTTTTTTTCTGAAATGCCGTCCTTGCATATCATCTTGAGATTGGAAATTCAAGCTGTGTTCATTCTGATTATTGCATCTCTAGCAGCAAAATCAGAGATGTTCTTAACAATTCTGTTGTGAAGGTGCGTGGGTCACAGAGGAGGCAGATTTTCAAAAGTTGTGTTGTCTGTGCAACAGGAGTGAAAAGCAGTTAACTTATTTTTCTCACCAAGGAAGCCTGACAGGAGTTTTTTTTCTACACTATAGCACAGTTCCACTGCATAAATAGGCAACGATGTTATTTTGTCTATAATTCTCTTCTGGGTTCACAAGCAAAGATAGTCATCTCAGTCTATTTTATCATCTTTCTTTTTATCTCTGAATAAATTTTTCAGCCATTCTCAAATAGCCACAGCTTTAAAGAATAGGAAAACTAAAAATACAAGAATCCTGCAAAAATTTGACTGATTTGATTAGGCTTTGTCTCATTGTTTTGACTTGGGTTTTTTTTTGGGGTAGGCTTTTGGGTTTGGGGAGGTTTTTTGAGAGGGAGAGTGCAAAATATTGTACCCATGTTTGATAAGTTTTATAGACTTACACCCTCATAAATGCTGACAGTTCTGTGAAATGTCTTCTAGCTCCTGTCGTCAACATTTCTTACTAAACTGCATGCTGTGGCATGTTTTCTTAGTGCAATTGGTCCCAGCCCACAAAGATCTGAAACTGTGCAGAGTTGAGATTTAAGTTCAGGCCTAAGCGTATCAAACTTCAGGTGGACTTGGTCAAATGCTATGGGAAACAGCCCCATAGAGTGGAGCAAACTTAGCTCTGATGTCCCTAAGGAAGCACCATGAGGGCAGAAGTGTGTCTCCTTTCTAAACAGTTGGGATATTTTGCTCAGTGTTCTACCTCTCCGTTGATAATCTTGCCATTCAGTGTGGCACCTGTAAAGGATGAATGAGCAGGGAAGCACGTGGCTTTGCTACTCTTTTGATCTCTTTGGGTACTATCTTCCCCTGAGAAAATGGAGAGCTATCTGTCTCTGATCCCAAAACCTCAGTTCTGTCTGAGGCTGCAGTCCCAGGGTATGATGGTCTCCAGTGTTATCGTGTGTGACTTCCAATGACCAGTTGAATACATGGTTTTGAAGTGTGTGTTCCAGGTCCACCTAAGCTCTGGGAGACCAGATAGAATTACAGTACTAAACAGCACAGTTCTCAGACTCAACTTCAATAATCCTAGAGATGTTACATTTTCCTGTTGGTGCATGTACCCATGTGTGTGAGTAACAGAATGTAGCTGAGATCCTAGACTAAATAAATGCAAGAAATATTAATGTCTTCAGTCCAGTTGTAAAGCCAGAGATGTATTCCCAGTTATTGTTACAGGTTACATCTGATGCTTTCTGTTAATTCTGTAGTGAAATAATTGCAAAGTTCAAAGCAGGGAAATTCCTCAAGAACACTTCTTCCAATAAAATAATGGACTACTAATAGGTAGGGTTTTTTTTACCAAACTGTCTTCTGTTTTATCTTTCCCTTTTCTCACTTATTATTTCTAAATTTCCTAGCATAAGGAGAGCATGTACTAAAACCTAGTTGTGGCTTGTTAGGTTGCGAGTATCTTCCTAGGTGTTGAATTTTCACTGTTAGTAGGTTAGTTTAAAAGCCTGATACAAACGCCTTGGACCCCCATGCTTTAGCAAGATCTGTTTTATTTCTGGCAGTTGTTGAGATAACTAGAGTCCCTTTTTTCCACAAATCTCTGTCAATCTGCCAGATCTGTGTATTCCTGACCTTTCTATTAGTTAGCAGTAAATGGTATGAGTCATTTGTAGCTAAAGTATCATGCCAATATTTAAGCATCTTAAGCAGAAAATATGCTCTGTGTTAATAACTGATTTAGTTATTTTGGTTTTCTTTTTAAAGTTACTTCCTTATTTTTGCTGCATGCATGCAAAAAATGATAAATAACATGATAGGGTTTTTTGTATTGTTAATATCCATGCTCCTAACCATGTAACAGCATTGGACTATTGATTTTTATTACTTCTGCTCTCTTTTATTAGACCCACAGCTAAGCCTTCTATCAAATATGATAATCCTTCTGCAAATTCTAACTTGGGCTTTGAAGCAGTCCTGGGAGAAGAGTAAGTTGTGTATTATAATATAAATTATCCATCAAAATCCTCCCAATGGTGGGACTTTTATGTCTGAATAAAGATTTATCTTGCATCTAGATTGGACAAAAACTCCAATCTTGGTACTTGTGTGGAGTATTGTTGAGGGGAAAGAGTTGTTTCTTTAGAAGTAGTAGTAAAGTGTTACTGAAGTAGTTGCATTGTTCAGAAGGAAACACACCTTCTTTAGTAGTTTGTAATGTTGAAAGAAAAGTGTAATGCTCTGGCAGCTCCTCTGTCTATTAGTAATATTTATAGTGAAGACATCTTCTATTTAACAAATAGTTTGTGTGTAAATAGTAGAAAACCAGCTTATCAGAGAATCTTAATGGTGTCCCAGTTGCTATTACTTTTGATTTAAAATGCTTAAAACAGTGATCCTTGTACTAGCATGTCAGTTGTGTGTAACTGAGAATGTTTTATATATTCCTTCATTGCTGTATATAAAAACTGCCTCAATTATGTTTTTAGTGCAGAAAATCAGAAATGAAAACATACATGTGGAGCAAGATAAATCTTCAAGACGCAGGCACTGTTCATTACAGATGAAGTCCAACATGAGATATCTTATTTTTTACTCCAGTAACAGGACAGGAGACAATTTGATCACTCCTGCCCGAATAGCATTTTTAAATGAGAACAGTCGAGCTGTACAAATGTGGAAAATGAAATGGCTGAAAAACTCTAGAGAGTTGCTAATGGCATGTACAGTCTTTCACCTTAGCTTAACTTCAGATTTTTTCCAGGTCAGGAGAAACTGAGAATTTGTACCACCTGATAGTTTTTTTCCTGTGCCTCTGGTACACAAACTGGGAATCAGGATTTGGATTAAGTTGCTGCTGTTTAGCAGGAACATAGTAGCATCAGGATGGGTCTGCAGACTGCTCTAGCAGTGGATTAAGCTCAGAGACTGAACTCCTTCTCTTGTCAATAGTTGAGACCACAGCTATTGTATAAAAGCTGTGAAATAATGAGGATTCAGTTTTTGTCACACCCTAGATGTGCGAGAAAGGATTATTTGTATGGCAATTTGGATATTACTTTCAGTAGCAAAAGCAGTCTCATTCTAGCTGATCTTATTCCTAGCCTTACTAAAGGTGTCCTGGCAGCCAGAGATTCTCTTTTCCAGCATTTTCTTACACGGATTGGTTACCACTTCATCAGAAACAACAGGAGAACTGTATGATAAATCCAGCAAAGTGTGTCTCTGAGTCAGCACGTAGCCAAAGGAAGGATCATTTGAGACCATCAGGGGTATACCATCACTAGAGCCCTGATGCAAAACCATCAGTATCCCCCAAAGAACCTTTTAACATGAGAACTTCATGGTTATAACTTGAGCTCTATAATTAATATCTTATTGTAGGCCAGCCATGTGATACACTGGTAACGGCTAATCTTGCCAGCGGAGAGGAGTGGTTTCATGCTAGACATTGAGGATCTGTCTTCATTTTTCTTGGATGAGCATGTAGGAGGAACTGAGAAAGCAGTATTCATTAGATGGGACGAATTCAAGTATTAATAGCAAGCTGTGGCTAAAGATCCTCAAAAGTCTTTTAAAAAGTACAAATATTCTTTCAGCGTTGTGGCAGACTATCATGTGGACCGAGTTTTAGTACATTGGCCAGTCCTGACATGCTCAAAGGTCTGTCTTCTGCGGTATCCTGCTAGCACCCAGAACCAGATGCTTGGGGAAAAAATGTGTGAGGAACAGGCCAGGTCTGGAGAGCGCAGGACAGCAAAAGCTTTTGTGGCAGTGAGAGCCAGTACACATCTGTCTGAGCAGTGCAAGCTAGGAGGGGCAATGTTCTGTAAACATTGTCCTTTCCTTCTGTTTTGGTAGGACTGGGCAAGCTCTTGACAGGGATGAAAGCTACCTGGGCCTCATTGAAAGTCGGGTCAGTGAATGTGTTGCTGATGTTGACTACAGTGACTACCCCCATGTGTAGGGCAGGACATAACTGCTGGGTGATACTGCATAATTCTGTAGGGCACTACATAATGTTACACCTCCTGGAAACACAGGATTTAATTTCTGTTATGGAGCTGAGGAAGCAGTCATTATTTCTTTATCTTGCAAATGTGCATTTGGTCTCTGCATTCTTCTGGTGTTGACAGAGAGATTTTGGTTTAACTGCAACTAAAGCGTGAGAACAACAAAACAGAAAAGCTAATTAGTATTCTTTTGACTGCTGCTCTGAAGGAATGGAGCTGTATTCTCAGCTCCTTCTTAAGCTTCAGTGGCAATTAAAAGAAAACAATGACTACAAGGGAGGAAAGAAAAAAAGAAATGGAAACAAAGCAGGTCTAGCCAAGAAAAAGGTCTGTCCTAAGCATTTCTTCAGACTGCAAATCCATGCAGAATAAACCCTGAAGAGATACCTGTATTGAAGCCTACTCTGTCTGCAGATTTCCTCCATGGCTTGTGCACAGGCTCTTACTCTATCTTTGCTTAAATAAAACCTATTGTCCTCTTCCTTTTACTGGACTGGTTTATGGAGTGTACGGTCCCACTGCAAAGTAGCGCAGGGAATATGGACAGCGTATTGTGTAGTGCAAGGTACCAGTGGGATCAGCAACTCACTAGGAAGAGCACCTTCTGTTGAATGAATAAGTTATACCACTTAAAAATATAATGTAAACCAACACTTTCAATCTATAAAAGTAGAGTGCAGATTCATGTCTCACGGGTGGCTGCTTTAGCTTACAAGGCTGGGACTGCCACAGCTGCCAAGGGTAACCCGAGCAAGGTACCTGACCTCAGGCACTGTAGTGCAACTGGTACGAACTGTAGAGTTAGGGGCATTCTTAAATTTTATTTCTTTGTAATGCTGTGTAAAGGGTTACGTACAAATTGGCTTCTGCAGTACCAGGAGCAGTTCAGAGTCTCTGGTGAAGACCTGTGAAATTGTTGGCATCTGCTGTCTCAGATACTAATATATCCAAGGACGTGCTGGTCTGAGTTTGAATTCTTGTTCATCATCTCTCATCCAAGTTTTGGAAGGGTTTTTGTATTTTTTACTCTTCAACACTTTCAATTGTTGTGGTTATTCTGACTAGCTTTGCTGGCAGCTCTCTCTTGATAGTGGACAGTCATCGGGAAAGGACATCTCCCAAGGTTGCAGGATCGTGGGGCCAGTGTTAAGGAAGTGCATCAAGGCAGTTCTTAGTTTAATCCTTTTCAATATGTATAGCAGCACATAACCATGAATTCCAGTTAACAAATCCAATAGATATCCAAGAACACTTTGTTTGAAAGACCACTTTTTGTGGTAAAAGCTCTAGTTTGGGTTAATATTTGGTTTGATGTTAGACTGTAGCCCTTGTTTGTGTTGTAGGTACTGAGAGACCAAAGCACAGGGTGCATTAATGCGGCTTACGAGCTGTGTGCAAGCTGATTTTTATTTGAACTATAAACGGAATCTTTTCTCATCACTATTAATGTCATCTAGATAAACGTACCCAGCCTGCAAAAGTTGCTTCAGGAATCAAAGCTCTTGTGTCCATCACAGCTGGAAAAAGATAGGGTTTTTCCGTGTCAAAGTTGATTCTCTCAAAGGAAGTTGAGTGAACAGAAGGGAAACAGTCCTTTGAACTCTCCAGCAGAGAAGACAACTTCTAGATTGCTGGTAGAGTATAAAGCAGCTGTAAAGCTTTTCCAGTTTCTGCTGAAATTGATAACCCACAACAGTTGTCAGCAGGGCAGAGTGCAGAATGCAGTAAACTCTACAACAGTCCAGCTAAGGTCTAGCAAAGATATAAAGCTCACCTACTCTGGCTGTGCTACCCCGACTGCTTGTTCTTTTACTCTTTTACTTTGTTGCTAAACAAAAAAAATATTCATTTATCACATGTAAGCTGACTCGTTTCACTGCTACATCCATCTATTTGAAGTGAAACAGCACAAAGTATAACACTTTTTGGCAGTATTTCTCTTTCGTTTAACTCAAGAGTACAAAATAGAAAGGATCAAGTATGTCTTTCCTACAAAACAGTGTCATCTAGTATAAAACCCAAACCATGTTCAGCCATCTCAAATTTTTACAAGTATATCCTTTCCCTGGCAATATCCCTTTCTGTATGTTCTTTCACTAATTCCCTCAACAAACCAGCCAAACAACCAGTGGGATGAGCCTTTATTGTTGTTATTATTAGCAGAGCTGGCTCCAGGAAAACATACACAAGTTTGACATTTTGCTGAAATACCATAAGACATTAGTGAGACTTTTGTGTTTTGCAAGGCATGAAAGCAGGCACATTGCCCTTATTTTGTTCTTTTATTCGTATTTTAATAATTTAAAATACTTTTTCGTAGTCTTTTCCAGGGAAGAATTAAATGCTTGACTATTTTTGTGACCTCTTTTATTTCTGTAATTCTTGGTCAGATTGTTCCTTTTCAGTTTCAGATTTTATGTGGTGGTCTTTGAAAGACATCAGTCACTCTGGGCTAGAGAATTTGTGTAAGGTGGCCTATTACTTTCGGCTGACTGGCAGACTGACAGTAATATTGCTCTGCAGTAACTGTCACAGATCAGTGACCAATTAGGATATCATGGGTTTTGTGGGTCACTCCCCCCCAGCACCCCAATCCCAATATCACCCTAAACATGACTTGATAGGAGAGTAAGAATAGTTTGAGGAGATTGAAGAGCAGGCAACTGCTTGAGGAGACTGAGTAGCACACAAATGATTAATGAAGTGATGCGTTTGGCACTGCTAGCATTGTGGTTTGGATAACATATTCAGGACAAAGTAAATCAGTAATGGGGTTTAAGAAGCACGAAAGGAAATTTCAGTATAATAAATTACATTCACAAAGGTGTTACCTAATATCTATAATACAGAAGCAGGGAGGATTTTTGTGTGAACATATTCAAATTATCAACTCTGTTCAGCACTGGATTGCTACGGTACCTGTTGAAGATGGCGTTAGTGCTTTGCATTACTTTCATTATTTGCCCTACTCCTCAAGGGAACTGAGTAGATTTCTCCACTGCATAAGAAGTACCAGATCTTCATTATTCCTTTGTTGGTTCCATGAAGAAGCTGATAACTTCATGGCACCTGAAATTATCTATCTCACTCTTCACCAAATTTCCAGATTGTTTTTTTGAAGCAAAGAGCACCAGTATGAAATCTTCAAGCTCCCCATCATACTAGTTTTCACAGAAAGGAATTGATCCCTGGTAGGATAATTTCATGTGTTCTCTTGGTGCATACATGGGATTTACCAGTCTATCACTCTCCAGATTGAACATTTGTTATTTTCCTTCTTGTTATATATGAACTTGTTGGGCAAGGAGAGAGAGACCTGAACCGAGTGCAGATGCTCCATCATGCACTAGAATATGTAATTGAAAACATCCACTGAGTGGATAGTTACAACTGCTCTGTGTCACAGCTGGAGTTGGCTGAGTAGGCCCAGGCAGGACCTTCAAGCAGACATTCTTGCTACCTGCTCCACAGGGCAGCATACACTTATGGAATCATAGAATGTTAGGGGTTGGAAGGGACCTCTGGAGATCATCAAGCCCAACCCCCCTGCCAAGCAGGATCACAGAATCTAGGGCAGGTTACACAGGAATGCATCCAGAGGGATCTTGAAAGTCTCCAGAGAAGGAGACTACAACCTCCCTGGGGAGCCCGTTCCAGTACTCTGTAACCCTCCCAGTAAAGAAGTTCCTCCTCATGTTGAGGTGGAACTTCCTGTGCTCTAGCTTGTATCCATTGCCCCTTGTCCTATCACAGGGCACAAGTGAAAAGAGGTTGCCCCTTTCTTCTTGACACCCAGCCCTCGTATATTTATACATATTAATTAGATTCCCTCCCAGTCTTCTCCAGACTAAAAAGCCCCAGGTCTCTCAACCTTTCCTCGTAAGTCATAGTAATAATAATAGTAATAATAATTGTCCTGAAAAGGAAGATAACAAAAAGAGAGTTAAAAAAAAAGCCAAGAAAAGACAAGTGATGCACAATGCAGTTGCTCACCAATGCACAGCCAGTCCCCAAGGAGCGATCCTCACTCATGGCCAGCTGCCCCCCAGTTTATATACTGGGCATGACATCATATGGTATGGTACAGAACATTCCTTTGGCCAGTTTAAGTCAGCTGCCATGGCTGTGCCCCTGTCCCCTATCACCTTCTTGTGGCCCTCCAGCCTTGCTGGCAGAGCATGAGAAAATTCCTTGACTTAGTATAACTACTCAGCAACAAGTAAAACATCAGTGTGCCATCAACATTATTTTCATACCAAATACAAAACACAGCACTGGGCTTTGTCCGCCAGATCTGCATCTTTCATTTCGTGAGGTTACTCAGATAAGCTTTATGTGTAAAGTAGCCAAGTGTGAGCACACAGTGTTGATGTGGGACTCTGTATTTTGTATTCTCAATTTGCCTTGCCTGGATGCAGTGTCAACTCACCTCAAAAATTCTCACCCAATATGCTTTCTGATATTTACTGATTACTAATGCGTATTTCTGATTAGTTACTGATGTGTATTTCTGACAGATGTGAAACTTTGTCAGTGCAATATGTTATAAGAATGTTCTGTCCCTTATCCAACAGCATCATGGTCTAGAACATTTGTACGTCTTCGCAGCACTTTTGCAACATATTTTCAGCCATTTTGTTTCCATGGGTTATGTTCAGTTGCACCTCACCACACTTCTTCAGAACATGGATGAGAACAGATAGCAGTGCTAGCTTGACATATTTTAATATATGAAGCGTGAAGGTGAAAACTGCAGTCAGCAGTGCCAGTCAAATGGATTAATGCTGTTGCTGAAACTGGAAAAAAATTACTAGGGCAGGATAAACTGATCATTTGCAGTAAGTTTTTTGAAATCATTGTACTCAATTTTAATGATTTGAGAACTAATGAGTGGGATTTATTTTGTCCAGTTGCAGATACCTATAAGTCGGGTATGCAGGTTTACAGTATGGACCTCAGCTGGTGGAAGGGCAATTAATCTTATTTTATTTCAACCTTTATTATAGGATGGGATGACTCATCGTCTAAGGGAGCTGTTTTTCACCATTGACTATGAAGAAACGTGGTATCTGTCAATTAAATTAGGGCAGATGAGCTTGCCATGCAGCTTGCTGTGTCCAACTCCTAGAAATATAAATGATATCTGAAACTCAAAATGCTTAAGAGAAATGCACAATTAGTTCATGGAAGTGGAAACAGCAAATATTTTGGTGGAGTTGTATGTCCATTGGTAGTGAATCAAAACTTCAGGTCAATATTTATAGGTAAAGATTTTTTTTTTTTAATGGTTATCTATTTTTGCCCAATCAATAGTGTTTCCCAATAAACCATAGCTTTTATATCAGGTGGAAAGGAAGATAAGATACTTTTCTTCAGTTAAGCAGATGGTTCAATGAACAGATCAGACATGCTTTTGCCCAATGGATGTATGGTATTCTGAAAAAAGATACAGGAAAATATCTGAGAAGTGTAAAATGATTTTGCTTGATGCTGATATATGACACCCTCATCTAGTGTAGACATTAACTAACTCTTTTTGCCAAACCAAGTGGAGGTGTTACTTTAAGAAAATAAATCTTAGAAGCAAAAATCCTTAAAAATTGATGAGGTGTTTAGTAAAGTTTAATATTTAGATCACAATGATCAATTTCCTAAAAACTGGTGCCCAATAATTTCTTAAAATCATATCCATTTAATGTGTTTTGTAGTCAAAATTTCAAAGAAAGACAAAATTACCTTTAAAAATATTACTGTACAGATTTTTATTATCAACAAGAAGCCTGGCTTCACAGTATGTGCAACATGACCTTAGTCTTGTTTTTCATGGGAAGTTATTGTATTGGTTACTGCAAAGCTGTGAGCCTGAGGGTATGGCTTGATATTTATATTAGATCAATATCATAATTAGAGAAAAAACCTTCTACAATCTGACATATCTTAAATTAACCTTTCAAAGTATTTTGTGGGCATGTCATTTGTGGTTCAAAAATCATTTGGTTTCTCAACCATTTCTTCTCTGTGTAATTTTGATAAGGGAAGTTCATTAAATAATAAAAAAAAACCTATTAGGAATTGTGTATGATGTATGATAGTAGGAATAAAGATAAAGCTAATGTTGCTAGCACTCTATTTATTAAATCAATCATACTTATAATTTGATTTTTTTCTTTTGCCTTCTCAGAATCATTTTACAATCTCTTTAGTTTTACTTGATCTTCTCGCTTTGTTTTGTTATCACTGGACATATTTCTCCTGCCCCTGTTCTGCCTTCTCATTTCAATTTCCTAAGCAGATTATGAATCCAGTTAGAATCAAGGTGAACTTTTGAACTTAGTGTTCTTCAGCTGATTAGAAAATGGGCATAATAGGGAATCTCATTTTTAACAATGATTTCATGACAGTAATTGAATATCATCTTTCAGCTGGAGATCCCAAAGTGCTTTGTAAACGTGAGGCAGTATTACTATTGTTCAACAAATAATAGAAAAAGTAGAACAGATAAATTTAGGTGTGCTTTAAAAATATATTTACCTTTGAAGTAGCGTTCTGAGCCCTCTAGGATCTTAAATTTTAGGTCAAGCTTTACCAGGGTAACTACCTCAAAGCTCCCTCTAAACCTGCTGAGAGCTGTTGGAACTCAGTATGCATAAAAATTGATAAAAAAGGATGAGAAGAGAACAATCACACATTTATGGAATAAATGAACTCAAGACACAGAAAGTTTTCGTCTTCCTGATGTATACGTTTGTCTTATGAGCTAACTTTTTCATGGTACCATTATTCTCAGATGCTTAACTGCGACATTAGAATGATATTTCAGACAATTGTCTTTGAAGGTCTTCACCAAAGTAGTTTTCCTCAGGTCCCAGAGACATCAGTCACATGGGAACCTTGCATCTCTACTTTTCTTTAAAGGCATAATGTACAAAGCTTCTTGTAGGGTTTGATGGACAAAAGAAAGAATATGGCTTATAACTGAGCCATAAACAACTTTATAAGAAAGAGAGCTGGCTAATGTAATTAAGAAGTTAGATAATGCTCTTTCTCTGTGTTGGAGCTGTGATGATGCAATGGATTTGGAGTGCTATAAAAATTGGAACCTATGCCTATGCCCATTCGGTTCTGCTTCTGCTGGGATCATTCAGAGATTGATTTTTTCAGATGGGTCAGAAATTGAGACAATTCTAGTATTATTTTGTTTTGTGTTGCCACGTAAAGTACAGTATGATTTTACAGTGCAAAGTGTTTATAGCAACAGTAATGGTGTCTTTTAATTTACATTCAGAGCACTCCGACATTTACAAGGCACCAGTTCCTATAAATCTACGACTTAACATTTCATAACTTATAAAATACACTTATGTTCTTTCCAGAGTATATTAAGAACTAGGGCATGCACATCCAGAACCTTTGCAGAAAGGTTTCTCTTCTGTGTACGAGGGGAGATTTTGAAGTGATGGACAAACTAGTCTTTTTTTGTGTGAAAAGTTATTTGAATAATTTTAATTATTAAGGAACTGTTTGCACTTGAGGAGAGAGAGAATTTACAAAGGTAGTGGCCTAGCTAAATTATCCAGAAATGAAATCTTCTCTTTCCAAATAATTCCTGTTGATGTTTTATGTTTATTAATTATTTTTAGGTGACTTCTCCGATGAGAAAACCTTTCATTGACTGTTGTTGCTTCCCTTATCTCTAACTAACATCTAATAGCATGCAATTACTTCTATTTCCAGATCATGAGAGGAAACAACCCCCTCTTTTAAGCGGTGTTCAGCTTTGAAGGTACTAGTGATTAGAGAATACTTTTTAAAGCATGATATGCTGAAGAGCAGGTCTGACCTATGTTCAATCCCCTGTCACAAGGTTATCACAAAAAGGACTTTCTTTGTAAACAGATCAACATTTGCATGTTGTGCCCTCAAATTCATCAGGATATTTGCCATTGACTTCAGCAGGACAAATATTCCTCACATAATATATAATTGGTGTAAAGATTATACATATATTTCTTTTGCATGTGCAGCAAAATTTAAGAAATAGATTTGATTTTCCCCACCCATACCTTCCTGTCTTTTGCTTAGTATTTTATTTTCATGTGCTTAAGTATGTTTCCAATACCTGCCAATGAAACTTCATTCAAATCCTGCAAAGGATGTGTTTTAAGTTTTAATCTACGTATAGAAATAATCCTAGCAGAGTCATGTGACTTGAAAAAATGTAACCTGAGGGTCTGATTCAGAATGAAAACTAATTTCACCAGATTTTAGAAAAGATTCAGGGTCCATGTATTATATATTGAATATCAGTGAATTTCTTTTTGTATGATCAGGTCTCTGTAACCTAAAAGAAATCAGGGTAATTATTCAGAGGAAATATATCAATAAGTAATGATAAAACCTTTTTGTTGTTGTTAGTACAAACTAAAACTAGAGGAAAGTGAAAATATACTTCTAATTTTTCTGGACAATATGAAACAACATTGTATAGACTTGCAATCTAATTGAAGAACTGGATCTCACATCCATGTTTCTACTGCAGTAGGGTCTTCACTGTCTTCCCAGCATGTACTCACTTGTAGCTGAGTGTTCACACAAGTCATTTACTGAGACCCACACTCCTGCCCACCTCTTTAGGAGGTATCTGGCTCTTATGTTCCTATTCTCCTGAAGTTCTTACCAGAGTCTTACTGTAGTCATTGTGGCCCGTCATACTGCTTGCCCACCTCTGTGCTTGTTTTTCACTGTGTAATTCAGACTCACCCATTCAGTGCATTCCTACAGATACATTAGTTAAACGCCTTTTCAATTTGATAATTCAAGTGTAAATATTCACATAAAAGCATTTGGTTTTAAGAAGATTTGATGGGGCATAACTTCAAAGTTTAAATTCTTTTATTTAAAAAAACCTGTTTTGGTTTTCTTTAAACTTGTTTACTTCAAATTATATATTGGAAAAGAATGAAAGGACATAATTTGCTTAAACACTTTGTAAGACACAGTTAATTTTTATGAATTCCTGTTTTTTCCAATGCAAAAACAAAAATAATTTTTGAATATTTTAATCTAATTCAGTAATATAATATTAAATGAAACTAAAATATTGAAGTAACAAGCTGTCACCCTTTTGCGTGTTAATCTCCCAGTGGTAATACTTTTATTTTTTTCCACCAGGTATTCTTAGTTAATATAATATACTTTGCCATATGTCCTGATTTGGTTTCAACTGCGGCTAGCTGTGGCAGCTTCTGAGAGGGTTTGTGTTTGGGAACATATTTCTGTATTATCTCCCTTCAAAGAAATGCTGTGTCCCTTGAAGCCAAGTGTGTGCAGGTGCACCTAGAAGAAGGTGTTTACTGATGTGTCTGCCTCATCGCTTACAGCTGACACTCACATTGTGAGATTAAGAGGTTAGCAGCTTAAAGCTCAAAAATAACGCGTCAGATGACTGAGAACTGGAACAGTTCTCTAAATTTTTATGTTCTTATTGCTGCTGATGACTATATTAACAAGTTTGCTGTTGCCAGTAGACTGTTACTTGGAAATAACTATGGGGACAAAATTTAAAGGCAGGAACTATCATGTTTTAGAATTGCCAGAGCTGCAAGTAGTAAAGGAATTGTTAATTCAAGCAGTTGAAATCTTTTTGTATTAAAATGGAGTAGTATCATGCAAAAGGTTGGAAAATAATGTCAGTGAATATTACTATGGTTATATGCTGAATTTCCACATGCTCTATGTTTGATTTCCAGGTAATAATGAGGGAGGGTGCTTGAAAATATCAGAATAGCAGAATAATGCGCCGTTCTTAAAAATGTAACTTTGCACTTGCATGCATGGATCTCATTGTGCAGCCTAGGATAGTAATCTCTTCTGATGACACTTCCAGTGAAAATTGAGATATTTTGTGTTCCATTAAAAAATATTTTTGAACATCATGGAATTAGCCTATTACACCTAATTTTTCTGTGTGTATTTTTCCACCATTTTTAATAAGTTCTTTACCATTTGTGTTAAAAAAGAATAAATACATAGTTAGCAAACTTGCCGTTCTTGCTGCACATCCTGGGCCCGATATCAGTCCAAAGATCTGCCTGTTAAAATATCCCTACTCCTTGTGAATGTCACTGGTTCCATACAAAGATAGTTATTTCCATGGTCCTGCATCTTTATTATAAAAGCTTTATTCTGACTCTGCATTTTGAATTTACAGACAGAAACAATGTATGGATTGTTATTTAAAGAGTTACCTTTTTTAACGCATTCTTTCCAGCTGTGTATTGCCAGGAGTTTCTTCAGTTTTGAAGTGCTTTCTATGTCCTGGAACCCTTATACCTACTATTTCTCAATGCTAAAGGTTCAGCATGAGATACTATTTTGAACCTTCTATGAAATTCACATACTTGGCTGTAACTTTGCAATTTGCTGATATTCTGCTAGCTAGAATCCTGAAGGAGTTGCTCTTTTTGCTTTTGTAGAAAATTAGTCAGGAATTTAGTTCCTGGGAAAGAAGAGTGTAGTATTTTGCGAACGTGAAGAATGAGCATAGAGCTACCAGGACTTCCGAGTTCTTGAGGAAAAGCTTCTTGGTTTTTGTCATGATCAGTCTTCTCGTTAAAAATATCATTAATTCTGGTTTTCTGTGACTAACCCTTGCCACATGCAGGTTATCACATATATATACATGCTTAGAGTTTACAAAGTTTGATCTGCTTTGGTGCCATTTCTGAAGGATATTGAGAAATAATAATTCAGCCAGCTTTATAGAATTAGAATATAGAATAAATAAAGAGTCTATGTCAGGCAAAAAGAAGCTAAAGTCAGGAGCGTTCATAAATACTTCTGTATGTGAGGATAAGCAGGTTGCCATACTCTTACTGTATTGTGATTATGAAATTCTTTCTACTCCAACAGTCACTAAGGCTACTAGTGCTGGAGCTCTTAAAGTTAGTACATTGGGGTAACATATCTAAATACTTTTAAAGGATTGGCAGAAGAACTCTCTGGAGTTTTAATACTGATTTTCATTATAGCTTGGAGCACTGTGGCTGTTCTAGAAGCCTGTGGGAGTTAAGGTCGTGCTAACATTTTTTTTTAAATGGGTGAGATAACCTAGGTAATTTTAAGCCTGTCAGTCTGACATCAGTCTCAGGCTAAATAATGGAAATGCAGATGTGGAACTGTGGGACTTGAATAATAAAGAATTGAACTCTGCTGAGGCAAATAATATGTCTTATAAGCATAGCTGCTAAGATAAAAAAAAGGCAGCTCAAGTTACAGAATGGGGGTGCTACCCAGGAGAAGCATTTAAGTGCCATAGTGGGTAATAATAATGGATGGAGCTTAAGTTTTTTGTCCAGAACAGTAGCCAACAAGAGCTAATGTAATCACTGAACATATGAACAGGGCAATATAGAATAGAACCAAGGAGATCATTCTGTCTTTTCTGCTCTGTGGAGCTGGAGAATGTAAAACCTAATCCTAATTCCCACTATTCAGCAAGGATGTTGGAAACATAAAGAAGGCTTGAAGAGCCACAACACTCATTAGAAAATGTTCTGTATAGTTATGCTATCTTGAGAAGTTTTATTCGATTGATTTAGCAAACGAAATCATTAAGGGAAGACTTGATATTAGTCTATAGTTGTATAGGTGGAGGACATAAAAATGACAACAGAAGGCTTGAAACCTAGCAGGCAAAGATGTAAACAGATTAACAATTGAAGGTAGATGAATTCATGCCATAAATAAAGAACCACAGTGATGGCTGTAAAAATAGTGATGGTGAGTTCTTGAAAATGGATATAAATCAAAGCTGTGGTTTTCAAAGACAGAATCTCTGCCACAAGTAGGAAGTTCTTCTGGGAATTCCCAAGCCCTTAGTAATACTGCAGGGCAGACGGTGTGATAACAATAGTCCCTTCTGGCTTTCTAATCTGCTTCTGTGTATCAGCAAAGCAGGTGTGGCTTTGAGTTGCAACGACAGTAATGTGTGGCTGTAATCAGGTCTCAGAGCACATGGTGTTGTACTAGAATAGGCATCTGTCCATACCCACTGGACCATGGGGTGATACCCTCCTGCTAACTCCCGATGATAAGAATAATACTGAAAAATCATACTGTTTTAGTGCTGACAATAAAGATAATGTTTTTATTTCTTCAATTTACTTTCTGAGCCAAGAATGAGACAAATAAGAAATCTAAATATAAATAATGATGTGAGAAGGTCTGCTTACTCTTGAAGAAAGTTTTGGCAGTATCAGTACCAGCTTGCAGAAAGCTTGTTTCATTTTGTTTATTTTAGTTCAGCATACTATGGGTAAGTGTCTCTACATTTTTGTAGGTGACCCCCCTATCAACCTTTCTGTGTACTGTGTAAGGAATACTAGGTCATTTTACAAGACCCATTTGATAGTAGCTTCCACTGTGCATTTACCAGACTGTGGCATTAAAATACGACATTTTCAGTCATAACTAATAACACTATTTCCAGGAAATTATTTAAGTTATTATGAGTTTTTATTGATAATAGTATAAAATTAAAGTTGAATGTATTACAAAGAGCAAAACTGAATACATTTTACTCTTCTCTCACATAAATATTTTAGATTATCAAAATAAGAGTAAGGTATTTTGTTTGAAATATTTTAATGTTTTTCATTTTGAGCCTAATATTATAATACTTTTTTCTTTATAAAGGAGTTTTAAATAGTACCACTGCAAGTAGCTACAGAGATCTCTGAAAATACATGCATAAACACAGAAAGGTAAAGAACTCCCAGCAGCATTAAGAACAAGCCAGATTTTATTGTTCATGGTACAGAGATTTGCAACCATTTGCTTTAAACCACAGACTTCAAATACAGGTTGTATAAAAAATACTCTTTTACTCCAATGTTTATTTTGTTTAATTTACCATGCGACAAAAATAGATGTGCACAACGTAATACTTGATTGTGCCTTTGTGTTTATATTTCAGTACCTTCTAAATGAATCAGAATATATTCCAAGGTATGACTTAGTGTTTTTAAGAATTTTCTTTCACCCTATACCATTTTAGACTTTTGTACTAATTCTGCAAGTGGTTAAGTGAGCATGATCTTGAAAAGGCTGTGGAAGGTAAATGCGCTAAAACAAGAAAATATTCAAGAATGTTTCAGATTTGTATGGACTTCATTTTTCTACACACTTCCCGGTGTAATGACAGCATTCCGGCTCTGGCGATAGGTCGAGGCTATGCTGAAGCCATGTGTAGGGGGACTGTATTAATTCATGCCACCTGGCCTTAATGCCATCACATATGTGCAAGCTGGTGCAAAGTTTGCTCTGGCTGCTCTGCTGTTACCAATAGGTGGGAAGTATACGGGAGTGAGGAGTATGAAGGGAATTCACACTTGCCTACATCTGGTTGCTTTTCAGCTTTTTATACTGCTCAGGCAGGTGGACCTTATGCTTGGGCAGTTTCTCTATCAATTATGAAAATTACTTATAATCATGTGTGAGACCACTGGGATCCTTATCTATTTTGTATACCCTGTTTACCAAACAAGTGCTTAATGAAGAAGAAGCTCTGAAAGAAAAGGAGAACCTGAAAAACAACAGAAGGTAGCAAGATAATGCTTAAGAGGAAATAATTCTGCGATCTCTTGGATTTTTTATTGTCATTATTATTACTGAGTATTCCCTCCTTGATTTCAGGTTCTGCAGAAGACATACATAGAATTGCGTGTTTCAAGCAGTGATCTCTGACTGCTAAAAGAACTCAAATCACTATAGAAATATCTGTAGCATAGTAAAAAGCTTTACTCATTCACCTGACCTAGTCTCTAAGTAGCTGTCAGATTCTCTGTGGCTTACAATGGGATGAGTGGCAATCAGAATTTGATATTTATTGTCTCAGTGTGCAAGACTTTCTCTAAGTTCTTTAGGTCTGATTGGTGCTTCTTTTGTGAAGGTGACAGATAAAGAAAAGCGTAAAGTAACAGTAGTTCTGATGCTTTTGTCCTGATTCAGTTTCCTAATGTTGTTGGTTGAGAGAGAAAAGGGTAGGGGGTTAATGTCAACATCACCAGTCACAGCTTCAGGTCTGGCACAGGACCTATAAACCCCACAATGACTTGCCTTGGTTGAATTGTTATAGAACCCATTGAGCTGTAGGACATGCCGCAGGGCCCTGCATTTTCTCTTCATGTACTTGGCTTTTTTCATTAATTGTCACAAAAGCTCTATCTGAGCTTGTAGCCTATGACAACGCATTAAAGAGATACCAATGGATATCTTAGATATATAAAACATTATGGAAGTAAACAATAACTTTTCAAGATGTCATGATCGCTGTTTGTGAAACACTACTGGAAAGGTTGAGCCATACAATGTGCAGCAAACATGTAACCAAAACAGTGTTTCGGCTAAATAGAAACTTAACTGTATCAGCACCACAGGATTTTTCCTTCCCTTCTCTGAAATTATCGGAACCACCTCATTTTTCTGGAAAGCTGTGGAAGGATAGGTTCAGTTGTGGCTCTTTTGGTTGTGAGGTGAATGTGGTCAAGTGACCTCATCTCCAGTCTTCTGGAGTGTTCAGAAAAGGCTGAACACTGCAAACTACGATCCGAGTTATTTATGATGCCTCTTTGATTCACAGTGGTGGATATTTTGCTTGAGTGATAAGAAAAGTATTGACACTGTGTAGAGCAATACAAAATTTCAACCACAATGTGAATGTAGCGTATGTCACAGGTGGGATTTCCTTTCAAATGCAGCAGCAGACAGAACTTTTGCAACATGCTGCTCTCAGGCAAAGTGGCCACATTTGCTTTGTGCACTTCATCACCACGTGGTAAGTCCCAATGCAGTGTCATGGCTGCAGGAGGCTTGGGGGAGACCTTATCACTCTCTACAACTACCTGAAAGGAGGTTGCAGCGAGGTGGATGTCAGTCTCTTCTCCCAAGAGGCAATGGCCTCAAGTTGTACCAAGAGAGGGTTAGATTGGATAATGGAAAAATTTCTTCACTGGAAGGGTTGTAAAGCACTAGAACAGGCTGCCCAGGGAAGCAGTGGAGTCACCATCCCTGGAAGTATTTAAAAGATATGTGGATGAGGTGCTTAGGGACATAGTTTAGTAGTGGACTTTACAGTGTTAAGTTAATGGTTGGACTTGATCTCAGAGGTCTTTTCCAACTGAAATGATTCCATGATGCTATGACATCTTACCTCACAGTAACCCAAGCATGTCAGCGCAGCCCTGGGAATGCATGGCTCTCTCTGATGTGGTATCTGCCTTCTCACATGTTTTCACTCTCCTTCCTGGCTGAATAAAAGGGATAAAAGAACCTTCATTGAGTTTGTATCTCCTGTTTGTGGTCCATCAGGGTGGTCCAAGCCATTCATCTGTTTTCCTGAAGAAGTGCTGTGGAATTGCTAAGACTTACATGCATCTAGAGGGCTCAGGTTAACTCTGCACAGATGTCTATGGTGTAACGGGTGGGAAGGTTTACGGGGATGAATCAGAGTACACAAAATCCTAAGACCTTTTTTACAACACTATGTAATGTTCCAAATAAAACAAACAAACCAAAACAAAAATATAAACAAAAATCTCCCCATCCTTCCCTCTGTCAAAAATTTACTAATAGATATAGAAGTTATTAACATTAACTGATACTTACTGCCTATTTATTTGTCCTTCGTTTTTTCTGTCTGTGTTTGAACAGCTCCCTGCCACCACAGTCAGGAGTATCTAGTTCTCTGTGCATTCACCAGTTCTTATAACTCTGGGACTTACTGTGAGCCAATACATTTTACTAATCCAACAAAAAAAAATAAGCTAGCAGAAGAAGGTGGATAGTTTACAGCTGTACTAATAAAATTATTAATTATTTTGCCACTAAACCTTGAGGAGAGTGGAAAGATTTTGTGGAACATAGTCAGGAATAGGGAAAGGAATAAGGAGTGATGGCAAAACATCCTCTTTTCAGTATGAATAAGCCTTTAAATCAGGTTAATTCCTTCCCCATTTTGATCTTAGGTATCCAAAATCATATCCTTTTCTCTGTTATCTCAGTTTGTCTCATGAAAGCTCCTCTCAATGCAGTGTTTACCTCTCCTTCCTGTTTTTTTGAGCCACAGCTTTGCTACTACTGCCTTAAAAACTAGAAGTCAAGACAGGCACCACAATGGTCCACGTATTTCCTTCTAGCAATAATGAATTTTTTTTTAATTTTTATTTTTTGCTTTCATAACCAGATGTCTAGAAAATAGTAAAATTTTTAAGAAGACCCAGGTGTAGTTTTTACCAGACAAAAATAATTGTTCCTTGTTCTGGTGTCAGCTATGGGATTGCTCGTTAGAGAGTACATTTTTAAGGTCTGACCACAGCATGAGTGCTTTGCATGCAAATGACCTGTGCTGCATCACCAAAGGAACAGACTCGGTTTCCGCAAGTTCTCTCAAGTCTTTACATTGTTCTCTACTTTTCTACCCTTGTCTTGCATGATTTGCTAGTCCTACAGCTTACAGTTTTTATCCCTAAACATAGGAATGTGTAGTTTCCTGAATAAAGGTAATTGATCAACTTTTTTCCATTACAAAGTACCTTATTTTACTGTTCCTTGTCTTTGTGCATATTCGTATCACTGCAAGAGTGTTAAGTAAGTGTTAATACAAAACATACATAAGCTTAAATATGAGACATAGAGACAAGTTCCAGAAGGTAATAAAACCAGCCAGAAATAGACTGATGATTTACCCCAGTATAAATACTGAGGGATTATTAATTTGCTGCCAAATTAGTAAGATTTTTAGACTGATGTAGGGTTTATGTGTCTTTTTGCTATTAAAATGGTAACATCTGTAAATTCTATGACTTCAAGAGAAATTGTGCATAAGAAATGAGTGGACTAAAATCAGATCAGTACTAATTTTGTAGTAAGCCTATAGTATAGCTTTGTACTCTTCAAGACAGTTTTACTTTTTAATCAAGAAATATAATTTGCACGTGTATGTGTGTCTCTGTGATACTCTGATACAATAATAATATATTACCTTGCCAGCATAGTTCATTATGTTATCCAGTCTGTGTAATCAATTCTAGTTACCCTTTTTTGGTTTACTTGGATGTGGATGTGCACCAGCACCCAGCTTAGCTAGAGAGCTGGAATTAGCATATTATTTCTTGGGGAATGCCCTTGAACGTGCTTGAGTAGCTGTCTTGTGTGAGACGTGAGCAGCATTGCTTGCAGGAAGGGTGGAAGTTTGTTTTCAGCAATATGCAGTAATCCTGTGTGGCTGTGCTTGCTTAAAAACCTCAGGAAAGCTCTTCAGACTGTCGGGATCATTGCTCAATGAGCAGCAAGAAGCGGTATTAGGCAGGTTTGTCACCTGGAAAGTCAGTGCTGGGTCACTTTACAGAGCATTTTGGTAGAGCTTCAAACAGGGTCCACGTGGGAGGCCAGGGAAGAATCTAATCTCACTTTGTGGCCTGAAATGTATCACCAGGTTATGAAACGCAAACGTAAAGGCCTTCCTGTGGCTTCTGTACAGAGGGTGGGGGCAAGTATGATGTGCTGTGGGAGATGTGTCATGTAAATTAAATTATAAATTGGGCTTTTTTCCATAGATGCATTTATTTTCAGAAGTTTATTTCAAATTTAAATAGGGGTGTGACCGACAATCTAACGGAATATTAAATGCTACCAGAAATCAACCTTTGTGTGACCAATCAAGAGAGACAGGCAACATGACTTTTTATTAGTATCACATGCCAAGGAACATTGTGTCACTTGCTGTGATGAATGGAACAAAACGCTGCTTTCTGGCACAAAACTTAGAAATGAAGAAAATTGCAATCAGTCAAATACAGCAACATTAGTGAAACTTGGGTAAAACCTCTAGTAGAAACATAGGAACGTAGCTGTGTAACTATCTCCCATTGTTGCTTATTCAGCTCATGTACAATCCCATAGTGAGATTTAAGCTTTATTCTCATCACACTTTTAATCAAGCCTTTATTGTGAGAGTAGAATTCCATTTAAATGTCCGTGAACTGGTGCTTGAGGGCTTTTTTTTTCTCAATGTTTTTTCTGTAATTTAAATTTGAGAATGTCTGCATGTACATACAATGTAGCATATTTTAATGTGTTTATTTATAGTAGTCACGTTAGACATAAAATGGAGTATAAAACTTTTCTTTGACCTTGCTAATAAAAGTTGATGTGCTGCAAAGTTGCAAAGTCCATATCAATAAATGCCATTTTATACCTAGAGTAAACCCAGCTAGTGACAACAGATTTGGGCACAACAGTATCAAGGACACAAAACAAGAAGGCCAATTGTAGAATTTGTTTATATACTTACTTCTCGGTTGATAAGATCTTTCAGTGTTGTAAGCTATTTGAAAAACATTTTCCTGTATCTACACGTACATATGGCATCCCAAGCAAGTTTGGTTAACTGAATTTTGTAGGAAATAATATTGCCAGGAGCTTTTTATTTCCCATGTAAGGAACAGCATCTGTACGTGCACTTAGGCCTTTCTGTGTGTTAAATTAAATGGTCATTTTTTTGTAACATATTACATTGTCTTGTATGCTGTTTTTTCAGCATTTCTTCCTGTTTAAAAATGGACATCACAATGGGAGGGAAAGAATAGCTTATTTTTTATTTCATTTTTTTAATTCTTGCTTTAATAGTAAGTGTTTACTAGTTTTACTTTTCTTAATGAAGAAAACATCTCTGCTATTATTATCTACTTGTGGTCAACAGCCTTCAACAGAAATCAAGGCAGTTGTCACTGTTGCAACTGCAACCACCATTTTGTGCTTCTTGTCTTGAAAGTCAAGAGGATGAACCATCATTTAGCTTTATCTTTGCCCCCAAAAAAGTAAGAACAAAAATTGTAAGAGCTGGGAAAACTGAAGCCAAACTGATGAGAGAAAATGCATTAAGGCTCAGACTCACAAGGCATTGCTAAGTCTAGATTCAGTAGATTTTAATAATTCCTAAATACCTTTGTAAATATGGGTCATAATGCTCTAGGAGCAAAAAACCACATTTGTAGTGAAAGATGTTTTGACAATTGCAGTGGAATAAATGCTGGTCTTGACAACACCAGAAGAATCCAAAACTCCCATCTTGGATTAATTGTTATTTACTTGTTGTTTTGGTTTTTTTCTGAGAAAGAATTGGAACAGTTTCTGACTTACACTAGTAAGTCTTATTGCATTGATTACTGATTTTAATTGCTCCTTAAAAAGAATGCAATGTTACAGAAAGTCATTCATGTACAGATGAAGTTCCGATTCTCCATCAGACAATATGTAATATACTGGGATAGATTTTCGGTCTGAGCTATGTAAGTATAAATCTGTATTAGCTCTGTTGAAATCAATGTCATTTTTTCACTTTATGTGTTTTAGTGTATTTCTGAGAATAGAATGCAACCTGTATATTTTCAGATGAAAAGTGGAAAAAGACACTCTAGAAACAACTTCTAATATTTATTTACTCCCTCATAATCTCACTTGGTTAAATTAAGTAAAGAAATGGGAAGGGGTTTATTTCCTTTAATTATCTGCTGTCATTGCTCTTAAGCTGGTTTTGCAAGCACTGAGACCCAATGAAACTGTTTACTTCTTTTTATACTGTACAGAATTCTACAGAAGGACTTCCTTTTTTCTCCTGCAGAATATTTTTCATTTGAAAGTTTATTTTTTTATTTGTTTAATAATTTTATTTGCCTGTTTATAATTACTGAATAATTTAGATATGCCTTTCACCTAATTTCCCATGTGGCATACATCTCCTAGCCTCTACCTCCAAATCAAAGTTCTTGCTGTTAATTTCCGTGACTGTTCTATTCATTCAGCAAGAATCCTTGCTTATGGGAAAAGCATATATTAAAACAAAAATAAATTTTATATTACAGAAACATAGAATGGTTCAAGTTGGAAGGGACCTTAAAGACAGCCTTCCAAAGACCATCTAGTTCCAGTCCCCCTGCCATGGCAGGGACACCTCCCACTAGACCAGGTTGCACAAGGCCCCATCCAACCAGGTCTTGAACACATCCAGTGATGGAGCGTCCACAACTTTCTGGGG
This sequence comes from Coracias cyanogaster, assembly GCA_033124195.1. NCBI lineage: Eukaryota > Metazoa > Chordata > Aves > Coraciiformes > Coraciidae > Coracias > Coracias cyanogaster. The sequence continues at coordinate 123,907 of JAVSBS010005557.1, read as the reverse complement.
CAATCTGTTCCAGTTTCTTACCACTCTCAGAGTGAAGAACTTCTTCCTTATATCTAATCTAAATCTGCCCTGTTCCAGTTTGGAGCCATTATCCTTTGTCCTATCACTACAAGAGCTTGTAAAAAGTCCCTCCCTAGCTTTCTTGTAGGCCCCCTTTAACTACTGAAAGGCTGGTATAAACTCTCCCCAGAGCATTCTCTTCTCAAGGCTGAAAAACCCCAACTCTTTCAGCCTGTTCTCATAGGAGAGGTTTTCCAGCCCTCTGATCATCTTCATGGCCCTCCTCTGGACCCACTCCAACAGTTCCATGTCCTTCTTCTGTTGAGGGCTCCAGAGTTGGATGCAGTACTCCAGGTGAGGTCTCATGAGAGCAGAGTAGAGGGGGAGAATCACCTCTCTCAATGTACTGGACACGCTTCTGTTGATGCAGTCTAGGATACGGCTGGCTTTCTGGACTGCACTCGCACATTGCTAGCTCATGTTGACCCTATCTGATATTTGTTTTTCCCCATCCACTTCCATACAAGTTTTAGTTTCCTTTGGTCATATACTGTTGTCTGTTTTCCCAAAAGTCCATATGTAGCTGAAATATTGTGAGATACTAAACTCAGTGATGTGAACACTGTGGCAACAAAAATTTGAGGTATTTTACCCTCAACAGTCTGCAGGGACTTCTGAGTATTGCTATGTTTATTACTTTATTATCTGACTCACTTAATCATCCCCCTGATGATTATATATAGTTTATATTTATCACTTTAAAGAGCATTAATTCTGAAACAAATGTGTTTTACATTTTGTAATACACCATGTTGTTTTATATTGAAAGAAAAAAAAAGAAGAAAAATATAGTAATTACATTTATCTTTGAAATCATATTTAATCTTATGGTGTGTATAAGCTCTATTAAATAATACTATTAGTAAAGGTTAAGTATTGGAAAAGAATGGGAAATTGGAAGAAATCAATAAATATTAAAGTAAAATATGTTGGTCTTTGACCTTTTTATAAAGGGCTAGATGACTATGAATACTGAAATACCTTTTTTAATTTTGAAAGGACACAGAGGGTTTTAAAATCTCTTTTGAAAGATCATTTGTTGGTTAAACTGAATTGTAAAAGCTGATATTTAATTGTTTTGTAAATTAGATGCAGGGAACTCAAAGACATTTAGACAAATGATGGAGAACCTGTCTGCTTATGGCTGGTACTGTTTTCTGTTGAAGAAGAGACACACAATTGTTATTCAAAATAGGACATTCTGTATAAGGAGATAATAAGAATCAATTGAATATACACTAAACTTTGTAATCTAATTTTTTTTCTCATACATGAAATTTTTTTTGGGAAAAAAAGAGAAGTTAAGTTCACATGTAAAGTAAGGCAGTCCCACTCAGCAAAAGCAAGGCAAGATATTGGCATTCTGTGTATTCTGTGGGAAGGACAAAAAACAAAACGTCTTCCTGTGGAAAGATCCATATGGAAATCTTTTTAGCGACAGAGGGGTAGGAGGGAAAATTAACATCAATATTAAAGTGCAGTTGGGTTGAATCGTAAGTCTTGATGATGTATCTTAAAGCAGAATAATGTAAATCACTGCAGGTATAATTATGAAGGTAATTGCAATGCAGCATATGTACTACCAAAAAATGAAATTAAAAAATTGCAATGCACATAAAATCACGATCAGCCAAAAGACAAAAAGTTTGTGATAAATGGTTCATTTAGACCTGCAGTGCTGTGTGGGCAAAATTGGATTGCAATCATAGCCATTTCAAAAATGAAAACATTAAGAGAAAAGGAAATTGGACAGAAATGGCATGGAAATTACAGCCTTTGATCCGTTTTTGAAGAACCTTTTATGAGACATCATTGTGAGTGGGCAGCAAATTCTTTCCAATCTCCTCTTAAAGCACTTGTGAAAGCTTGGAGATCATGAGACTGAAATAAACGTTTTAGCATGGATTGTGGGAGTGTATCTCTGCTGACCTTTCTTAGCTTTTTTAAGCAGCACAAAATTGCACTGAATGTTTAGTACAGTAATATAGAATGCACATAATATATGCAAATATATAGAACATAGCTTACCATACTGGAAACCATTTTCTGTAGTAGCACTAGCCTTTCATTAATTTTCTGTAAAAAGCAGGAACTGTAGTTGGGGATAGGTTGCATGTTGTTTTAGAGGTGTGTTTGATAGAAGTGCAGATGGGTTCTGTAGCTTATCATTTTGAGGGCTCAGTCTGGCCTGAGTAAATCTCTGTTTTAACTTGCCACAAGTTATATTCCTGAGAAAGGTTGTGGCTTTTTCCTCTTAATAATGCATTGTTTTGAACCTTCTGGGTTATCCTGCTGTCTTGAGGAATTATGGTGTCTCAGTGTGGAAATTCAGTGTATATAAAGACAAAAGAGGTAAATGGTTAACATGAATATTATACTGTAATTGCCAAAGCATAGCCAAGCTCTGAACTAGCTAAAATTAGATTAAGCTCTGAGGCTATAAAACAAAGATGATCATAGACTTGTTCAATCACTATTAAAATATCTGTAATTCCTTGTAAAACTTTAATGTATGGATGAATTTGGCAGGGCTCCTTGTTAAATACCAGTAATTAAAATCAAAATACATTGGGTTAGCTGTCCTATTCTGTAAAGTCTGAGTAATTAGCTTTCAGGTAATTGGTCAGATTAGTAACTGTACATAAAATGATTATTGTTGATGAGAAGAAATATGTTACATCCTGATTTGAAGGATCATGAATGCTGTCATATAAAAGAATAAGCACACTATTTTACATTTCAGTAAACAACAGCTGGATTCTTCCAACAGTGCTGCTTAAATCAAATTCAAGCTGCCTGAAGCAAAATCCCTGTTTATTTTTGTATTTTATTTGACTTGACTGGATTCTGTTTTCATTAACATTTTCTGTCTGAACTTTTGAATTAGAGAACCTTTTCATTCTGCAGAAAAAGTCAAATTTTCATTGAATTAGTGAAATTTAGAGTCTTGTCTCTTTTTAACTTTCTTTAGCATTATTGAGATGGGAAAATGCTCTCCATTATATCCAAATAAAGATTATAGGAAAAAAATTAAAATAGTTAAAATGTTTACATGTTTGTAGACTATTTAATCTTTTTTTTTGGATTACTGGATTATTAAATAAGAAGTGGAGACAGAGCTGTATTTTGCTGTTGTGCCGCTGCTATTATCTTTATTAATCATTTATATAGTTTATGTATAGCTGCTGTTCACATCTTAGGCAAATAAAAAATGTCATCCATGCCCTAAAGTGTTTGCAATCTATAATTAGATAAAAGATCAACAAAAGACATAACAGATGATAGTGGTTGGCTCTAGGAGTGGGAGGTTTGGAAAAGTATGTTATTGTTTACCTGCTCTCCTCTTACCACTTTCCATTTGAAATGCTTGCTTTTAACAGTCTGCAGGCTTGCTGAGGATACACTCTGCCCCATTATCCAGACCGTTAATGAAGATGTTAAACACAACTGTACCCAGTATTGACCCCTGAGTCACTAGTTACTGGCCTCCAACTAGACTGTTCCACTGTCACCACCTTCTGTGCCTGGCTGTTCAGCCAGGTTTCAATCCGCCTCGCTGCTTGTTCCTCTAGCTCCTTCAGCAGCTTCTCTAAGAGGTTGTTACAGGAGACAGTGTCAAAAGCCTTTCTGAAGTCAAAGTTAACAGTAGCCACTGCTCTCCCCTCATCTACAAAGCCAGGCATTTCATCACAGAAAGTTGTCAGGTTGGTTAAGCATGACTTCCCCATGATGAGTACTCTGTCACCTTCCTGTCCTTCATGTGTCTGAAAATGGCTTCCAGGAATAGCTGGCCCAACAGTTTCCCAGAGATAGAGGTGAGACTGAGCAGCCTGTAGATCTTTGGGTCCTCCTTCCTGCCCTTCCTGAAGTTTGAAGTGACGTTTGCTTTCCTCTAGTCTTTCTTCCAGTTGCTACAATTCTTCAAAGATTATCAAGGGTAGCCTTGAAATGGCAGCAGGCAGCTCCCTCAGCACTTGTGGGAGGCACCATGGTCTTATGTATGTGCAGTTTCTTAAGTACACCCTGACCTGATCCTTTTTCACCAAGGGTACATCTTCTTTGCTCCAGACTTTCCCTTTGGTCTCCAGAGCCTGGGATTCCTGAAGGCTGGCCTTGTTGGTAGAGACTGAGGTGAAGAAGGTACTAGGTACCTCAGCTTCTTCTACTTTCTTTGTAACCAGGTCCCCTGCCACATTCAGTAGTGGGCTCCCATTTTCCCTAGTCTTCCTTTTGTCACCTATGTACTTACAGAAGTTCCCTTGCCAGGTTCAATTCCAGGTGGGCTTTTGCTTTCCTAACTGCATCTCTCCATGCTCAGCCAGTATCTCTGTATTCCTCCAAGGCGGCCTCTTCCTGTTTCCACCTTCTGCCTGCTTCATGATTTGTGCTTGACGTTTGCTGAGAGCTCCTTGGTCATCCATGCAAGCCTCCTGGCATTTCTGTCTGGCTTCCCACTTGTTGGAATGGAGCAGTTGCCGCTCTTGCAGAGAACAGTCCTGTCCTCATATGACAGATGCTCCAGTCTCTTGATGATCTTTGGGACTCAGTTCCAGTATGTCCATATTTCTCTTGAACTGGGGAGCATGGAACTGGGCACAGCACTCCAGATGCAGTCTCACCAGTGCATTTTTTACATATGGTCATAGCAAGTGTTTAAAGTAACGGATGTGGCAAGAGAGATTGTGGTTAACATGACTAGCACTTTCATGAGGGTAAAAGGAATAAGCTTGCATGAAAGAAAAGGGAATGAAAAAAAAGCAGTCTGAAGAGCCAACAGACTAAAGCCAGTGGGGTAGAAAGCACAACTAATTGGAAGCAGCAAAATAGAGCAGAAGGATGAGAAACATATTGGGAAGGTGAGTAGGAGGGTGAGGATAAGAGGAAGGAGCTAGAGCCTTATAAAAAGTTAATTGAAGGCAATGGGAATCTTTTATGTTTATTTCAGCAAATTCTGGTTAGAGAACAGGTTGTAGAAGTGGCAGGCTGTTAGAAATAAGATACACCCTGTCTAGACTTCAGATTTTGTAAAGTTCAGCCTTAACAAGTGCCTCTGGGGCACGGAACCTGCTTTATTGGGTTGGTGGCTGATTATTGCTTTGGTACCTCGGTGGGATGTGCTTGAAAGAGGAACTGAGTCTAATGACAGCTATTTCAGAAGGACGTTATAATTTGCAAAGGTGGTTCTTTTAGCAGAAAAAAAACCTCTGCCTGGTTGTGGCTAAAGTAGATTACACAGATGTCCCAAAGAGTGAGTATATTAATAAATCTCTTCAGAACATAGAAAATATGCGCAAAATGAAAACGGGGCCAAAGGGTTATTTTGAATTGCCAAGGCCTCACAGGGAAGATAAAAGCCAAACTTTGATTTACTGTTTAAATTATACACATTTTTATACTGAGCCACTGAACTGTTGAGAAACTTAAATGGTTCTAATAAGGGTAGCATGGGATTTGAGCAGGCTTATTGTGTAAGGACAGCATCACGTACTTTGTGTATCTGTGAGCCCCAAATGCTAGTAGGACCACCCTTTATCCTTACTTTCTGGGGGGTTGTTTATTTGTTTTTCTTTCTAAGTATTTTAATCTCTTTTTTTTTTTACTGTTTTATAATGAGACATTCAGTGCTAATTTGCAAAACACATGCTAGTGATTTAGTTCTGCTGCTGTAAGCTTCTTCAACCCTAAATCTCCAAAAAGTGGTTAGATTCCTTATTGAAATCTCCTTGTTAAGGAGTATTACTTCTATGATCATCTTCAGGTAACAAATGCCTAACCTGATAAAATGTCCAGTGCTGGCAGGTCTGTGTTTGGTCTTCATGAAATGCTGTGATAAATATTCATTTTGTTTACTTTGTAGAATCCACCAACCTCTGCATAATCTCTGGTTTCCAAATAATGAAAAGTGTATTCAGCATTAAAAAAAGAAAAGTTTCTCAAAGTTCTCTGTTCCCAAATGCCACGTGCTCTAGTATACATAAGAGTTTTGCGTAAACTGTCTGAAGAATTGACAAGTCAGGTCCCCGGTAAACTGAAGAGGAGAGAAAACTCATTCCAAAGCCTAGGAACAAATAAAATACTTGGCAGTGTTCCCTTGGCTTCCTTTCCTTCAAATCAAGAGAGTTGTTACACCATTTCAACTGAACCATAATTGCAATCCTGTAAGTACAGACATCCACAGTATCTCCAGTGTAAAATACTTCCTTCTAGAACACAAGTATACTAGCAGTAATAGGTATTAACATATCTATCTTCTGATAGCAAGTAATAGGTAAGTGGAAAAGGATTCAGAGATGACAGATTGATAACTATGGCAATACTGTTCAATCAAGGATTTCATACACTTGCATAGGATAATGTGGCGATAGGGAATGAGGTGGAATTGTTAGCCAGTTCTCAGTTGCTCCTATCTGGGGCTATATGAAAGCATTACAGCTTTTGAATACAAAATGGAGAATTGCTTTAGTAGTAGCCAAAAATTCATTGTATTTTATTTGTTTTGTTTTGGGGAGGTGATGGAGGTGATGGAAGACTGAGGTCAAATCCTTTTTTTCCCATTCTTGCTGAAGTATTGGCTTATGTTAAGGGTTCTTATCTTCTTTTCAAACTTCAAGGAGAAAATGTGAAAAATAGCTTTTATTACCATCCTGTGATATTTGCAAGGATGGTGAAGGAAAGCTCATAAAAAGATATTTCTCAAGTTTTAACATACTGACTTTTTCATTACCATAGCAAGTGGTCATTTTCATATAAATGAAACTTGTAAATAGCAACCCACCTTTTCACATGGATCCAATTACAGCGAATGCTTCCAAAAGCCAGATGCATGGAAAAACCCTTTCGTTTTCATTCTCTCTCTAACCAAATAAAATGAATCTTTAAATCTTTTTTTATATATACTGGTCATAGTCTAAATGCAAAAATATATAAAATAATACTAAACTGCTTTATATTTTTTCAGGTCTTTTTTTCTTCTTTCCATTTTTCTGCCTCTTAGTTAATCCTAAAGCTATGCATAAAATAATTGAAGCCAAAATGAAATTTACTTTTTCTGTTTTTAGAATACCTTTCAGGTTTCTCACAGGCTTGTATTGACCTGTGCTATGCTTTTCCCCTTTCCTCACTTAATATTCTCATAAATTCTACCCTCTTCTTTTTTTTGGGGCAATCATTATTTCCTAGACTGCTGTCTTCTGGAAGACAAATTACAGTGCAATGCATGGCAGTTACCTAATTTTAGATCTACAAAAGTTAAATATCATATAAACACATCTAAAAAAAAAAAAAAAAAAAAACAGAGAAAGTTGTATCAACTTTCCTCTGTAGGTGTCTCTTTTCAATCTTTTTTTTCTTCCTGATCTGCTGTAACTCAGACTTAGTATCTGAAGTCAAGTAAGACAAATCCCACTGTTAAAGACTTCAGTACCCTAAGAGGTCAGGTTAAAATACTGATCTATCTAAGGATTATTGAAATTACATGAAACATGAAATTACATAGAGGAAACACACAGTACTGATTACTAATGATGTCACTATCATGTGTTTGAAATGTGTTGCAAAAGTTCGTAGTATTTTATGGTGTCCATAAAAGTTTGAATAAAAATATAACCAAGTAAAATGAAGTGTGTCTTGGAAAAGCATTGTAAGGTGCCTGAGCAATATTTTAAATAACAATTCTTAATCATAGCTTAGGGGGCCAGAAGTACACCTTATCTTAAAAGTACAGCTTTTAACCTGTGTGCCACTAACACCAACAGTGAAAAGAAATACTGCTTCTGGCGTGATTCCCTACCTGTAGGGCATCTGAAGAAATTATTTCCCCAGATGAATTTCCAAAGACATTGGTCTAGGCAAGTGAAAGCAGTGTCTTGGTGCAGTGCTATAACTGCTATCTTCAACTCGTTAAGTTCTTCTGTAGAAAAACAGATAACGTGAAGAGTTTGCAGAAAATTGGTGAATTTAACTGGGGTCCTTACAACTCTTTAAATCTGCCTTTGTGTCCAGCAACCTGCTGGCAGACAAAGGCAGTGATTTAAATCCTTGGTATTTCAGATACTTTTAATCACAACTGATGCAGACTTCCTTCAAAAATGTCTGTTGTATTTATTGTGGTGAAGAAGTACTAAAGAAGTATGTATCTGTTGTATTTTGGCAGAGATGATTCCCAAGATGACCAATATATGTAGTAATTAGATTTCAGTTTCCCTGTCAAAAGCATTGTGCTTTAAATTGCAATGCTAAAAAGCACTGAATTCTATCCTAAGCACACTCGCAAGGGTACAAATGTTGGCATGGATAAAACAAGAGTTCATTATGGCTTAGTGATTACTTTGAGATACAGTTTGTATCTTTTTAAAATTACTATTACCAAGCTCAACTGCTGATGGAAAATATGTATGCATTAATTAGTACAAGGACTGATAAGCATATTAAATCAGGCACATTATTTGTTGCATATAAATTATGGTATTATGGAAGAAAGGTTGTTGAGCTGGACATAAAAGTGCTAATAGTGGTTTGTAAAACAATTTTTTTATGAAAAGGTATTGAATTTGATGATAAAAGGGAGTCTTAGAAGAAGATGTTTAGCTTTAAAGAACTAAAAGAATTTTTTGTTTCGTTTCCTCACCCTATACCATCCTTATACTACAGCGCTCTCCTTTCATGCAGCTACTCTCTTTGTGTATTATAAGCACAAGAGATTGCATCTGAGTCCTCCACATTAGCTCTAAATAAAGATTCTGCCATTTCATTCCAGATATTTTTGGGGTACAGATTTCTTGTCTTCAGAGGCATGAATGATCTTGTTTCAGTGCCTGTGATAGGGAAGGTCAATATTACTCTATTTTGCAGTTTCTCACTACAAACAGAACATGTAAATCTATTTAGCTTTCCAATTAAGTAACCCATAAACTGTTACTTGAACCACAGAGATAAATGTAAGTTTGTTATTCTTCTCACATGAAGATTTACTGAAAAGTAAGCCATAGGCAGTTTTTATTACATTAACACCATTTCACATAATTCTTAGCTAACACCTTTCAAACCTTTCTGCAGAAGTGTAAAACAACACTTGTCTTGTCACAAAATAACAGTATCAATGATTTCTATGAAGTGTTTTATGAGTGGGCAAGGTTCTATTAAAACTAATAGCCAAAGATGTCTATTTGTGTTATTAATATCTACATATATATTGAGTTTTCAATTCAAACCACATTAGTGGATTTTACAAGTAGCGTGTTGCTGTTTATAAGAATTGCTGATTCATGCTCTCTATATTCATGGCGTGCTACTTAAATAAAGATGACTTTTCTGAGTTCTTAAAGCTAAGCACACAGAAGCTCCCCGAATGAGAAACCTCCTCTGAAGTAATGGTGAGAACCCAAAGCACCTGATCATCTCAAAGAGAGGTGCATGTGTGCAGCAACTCTAAATATTATATTGTTTGCTTAAGTCCTCCTTCTTTGGCAGTCAATTTGAAAATTAAACCATTTTTAAGATAACAGTTTACCCTTGTGTTTCATAACCATGTCTCCTTAGTAAACATCATGAAATGACAAACTGGAGAATCAGTTTAGCTGAGATGGGAAACTCAGTAGTCTAGAAATTCCACATCTGAGGATCACTTCCATATTTCTTCCCAACAAAATAGTTATATTAAAGAGAAATACTAATGCCCCAGGAAAAAAAAAAAAACAACAAAACAATATTAAAGATTAGCTATTTTATCTTTTCTGATTTTTTGTTATTTCAAAATATTTTTTAAGAGTAAAATAATTTAAATACTTTTAAAAAATAATCTGAATAATGAGCATTGATAATTGCCATAAGTTTTCATAACTTACAACATATTTAGCTATATTTTGTTTTATTTTGTATTTATCATGCCTATTTTCATTTCCTATTGCCTGTGGTTTTTCAAAAATTGTAAATAATTTAGAGATGTCTTGGATTTAGAAAATTATGTTTAAAAATCTATGATTTGAAGTGTGCCTGGAAAAGGCACTTTATTATGCACAAAAACTGTTTTCCTACTTTCATATTAAAAAATAATTTGGATAACGTTAGACCGTTAGTCTGACCTCAGTAATATACAACTATTTAGAAGATATTTTTAGTGAAACAGTAATTAGGGCCATGGAAGTAATGGAAACTCACATGGAATTACTAAATATAGAGCATGCCAGACTAAATTTACCATATTCTTTGATGAAATAGCTATTTTTTTCTTGAGAAACAAAGCTCGATAAATTTTCTGTGTATGGACTTTCTAGCATTTGATATGGAAGCATGTTTTTAAAAAAGGTCTTAGTTATGTTTTAACTGTGTACAAAAGCTGTAAACTGATTAACAAACTTTCGAAAGGGGTAAATGTGATGATGGACTGTTATCAAACAGGAAGGAGGTTATTGGCACGGTTCTTAAAGGAGCATTCGTCTTGTATCGATATTATTATTTTAACAACTGACCCCAGAAAGTCAGCAAAATTAAGAAATTTGCTTCTTATCCATATTGGAAAGTTCTGACAGCTTGTAGAAGGAATGCTCTCTCTAGGAAAAAAAGGTTAAGGTTGAGGACAAGATCATTAGAAATAGATCAATGAGAAGATTGATCAGAAATGTGTCTAAGTACGAAATGAAAGATAACCAGTAATAAGAAACTTCTACCCTATCTGGGTTCTCATTCCTTGAAAACAACAGAAAAGGAAAAAAAAAATGAGTTCATGGGTGACCATGAACACCATGGAACACTTAAAGATGCCTAGAAGTTACTAGGCAGGATATTTTTTAAAAAATGATATGTTAATTCAGAAATATACAGGTGCAATTCCATTTGGAATGCTATATATGGTTCTTCCCAACAGTCTTCCAGGGAGATAAATCCATATTAGAGCAGACGAAGAGAAGGGTTATTAAAATTATCAGGAGAAGAGGGAACCTCATTGCATAAGCAAAATCAGTTAATGATCAGATGTTTCATACAGTTGCCTTAATAGCTGAGGGTTGGACAGGGATCTTAGAGGTCAGTGGCAGATGGAAAATGAATTCCAGTAGATCTTAAATGGAAAACATAATTTTCATATAGTGTTTGCATCCCTGGCTATGTTTTCTATGTTCCTTAGTATTCAATATAAGAAATTATATGATGCCATCTTTGAAAAATTCTTAATCTTAGCTTTGTGCCAATTTTTCATAAACTCCACATTAAACTTTGTGTATGTGTGTGTCATTAAGCAGTATCTTCATGATCTGTCATTTTAGTAGCTCATAACTATGAACTGATATCTTCACACTATGATGCATCAAGATATTCAGCATCTACTAAAACATACTTTAGGAAGTCAATCCAGTAACGACCCATCAAGTTCATATGAGTTCTCTGTGGTCATTTCTGTGACAGAACTGAATCCGAAGTTCAAGACTAGCATTTTCATTGCTAGATAATTTGTTTTCTGAATGCATTTTTGCATCTTTGTTAGTGAAAAGGTAGCAATAGAAAATCTCTGGGAGTTCAGTCTCACCCCTTCTAAGTGTTGTATTGCCTAACATGATTTTTTCAGTATTTTTGTAAGGGGCTGGTCAGTACAGTACTTAGCTAAGTGATAAAAAGAAAAGCTGCAGTATGACTTACTGGAAAAATACCCTGTCTACTAAATAATTACATTTCAGCATAACATTGGGCTACTTCCATATTTATGGCCAGATTTGGGGATAAGATGTAGTCCAGTAATTTATTTATTTAGATATTTACACTGAGCTGGGCCTCCTACATATTATTTGTTGTCTGCTGCAGGACTACAGACTCTGCATGAATCACATTATGAAGCTCTGGAAATGCCAAATATGAGTCAATATTTGTGCTGTTTATCTGTGCAACTCAAGCCAAGTCTTCTTCCAGAAGACTTCTGAAAAAAGATTGGCATTTGACTGGCATAAAAGGTTATATCAGACTGAGCCGCTTAGGCCTGCCCTTGCTAGGGAGATGCAGCTGGATGAAGGAAATGAAATGAAATAATTTCACACAGGTAATTTACCTGATTGCTCTGCTTCTCTATAGGAAAGTGCCTGCACTTTCTAAAATGCTTGTCTTCATCTGGTAATTCAAGTTTGATTCACAAATCTTAGAAAGTGGTATTAGCTGGGGACCTTCTCCAGTGTTAAGTGTGTAGAGCTAGGTCTACAAAGCCATATATAATTGCCAAGTAATGTTAATGTGCACGTCATGTGAAATGTTCTGGGTATTCGACATGGCAGTAAATTTTTAGCAGATGTTTAAGTCACTGAAAATTGCAAATTTGGAAATGACTGTGAATTTGAGAAAAAACCTTTAGTCTATTATAATGACTGTCAATTCATGTTTGAAGAGTTGCTGGGGGACTGTTTTCTCTTTTGAAAAGACTCAGGATACTAGTTTTATGTAATCATTTCTTGTGCTGATGTGTGTGGAGGTTTTATTGTCATTGCGTTGTTCATGGAATGAAGCATATATGGATGATTATCTGTCTTTAGCTAGACTTGCATTGGTATCTGAGATGGCTTGATATTTGCCCGCTTGCCTTGAAATTTCATTCCTTCCAATATTCCATCTATAAATACCAAACACAAGTTTCAACCCCGAAAAATATTCCTAAAATGATCACTGTTGTAAGTCTTCCTAAATTCTTCTCCCTTCAGAAATGAGTCTCTTCATTTGTTCTTTCTGTGTTGTGAGTTCCAGGCGAAGTTATTTTATTGAGCTTTCAGTGCCATTGAATTTAAGAAGAGCAGCTCAGGCCTTCTGCCAAGTCAGTGTTTTGGGACTGAAATTCTCATTGTTTATATTTGTTGTTGAAAAAAAAATATGATGTTCAAAATTGAAGCCAAAGTCCCTTTTTGTAGAATAGATAATTATCCTGACATAATTTGCCATTTATACGTGGCATATATTTTGGGAGAACGGAGCAAGATGGGTTACTATCCTAAAGAATCCCAGTTCTGTTTTCTCCATTCATTTCAGCAATAATTTCTGCTGGTCTTTAAGTAAGAATTCCTTATAGAGAACAAGGTTTGTATGTTATGAACTCGCTAGTCTGATGCCATATTTAGTCTGGCAAGAAGCCTTATGCTTCCAGTCTTGGATGTTTTAATGCCTGGAAGCAAAATCTTTTACCCTTGGTGAAATGGTAACCCGGCTTTCTGTATATATAAGAACTTTTTATCCTGATTTTTCTCCATTTCCCCCCTACTATCTGGAGGATTGAGTATGGAAAAAGCAGCATCACATCCTTGAGTTCTAGCTAGCTGGCTGTGTATGTCTCATGTAGATGTTAAACCCATGTTTACCTCCAAGTTATCAAGATGTTGCACTACACTGCTAATCATTATAGAAAACTAAAACATCAGAGATGCTGAAATGTGAAGCAGAGAAGTGTGCTTGCTAGGAAAGTGCATCAGGCAGCATTTTAAGATCACCTTGTTTCACTGTGTTCTGATTTTGCTTATTTGTTTTTACATTCTGACTTTATCTTTCAGTATACATTTTTGCTTTATATTGGCACTTACAGAGCCATGGATGGCAGCATACTTGCAATATTTTGATGTAAAGATACTGGCATGGGAAATTTCAGAATAAGCTTTTCCATAATACTGTGTACAAGCCTGATAAAGTCCTTTAATTTTCCTGTGTTTCACTTACCCATATACAAAATGAAGATAATATTTCCTGGCTGCAAGCCATACTATTCTTCCACTCCCCCTACAGCAAAAGAATACTCTGACGTGTTAGGAAAGGGAACTCAAAACATAGAGGGTTGCAAGAGGGTGATCGGGCTCATCCAAAGTTTTGAGAAAAGGGAGCATTTGTTACTTGTTTATAGCTGATTTGTTGCACTTATGTGCAATGCCAGTTTGAAAGAAACTCTAGCTTGGTTTGCCTCGGCATTTGGGTGGATATATCACCATATGAAATTATAAGGGCAAATTCAGATGAGTATCTGATTGTACATAGCTGGACTAAAGGTACTACTGACGCAGTAACTTCTTAACTTGCCTGGGCATATAGCCATTTGACTAGATATGAATTTGCCTGTCATATATTAATAATCAGAGCTGGCAACTAAGGTAAAAGAATAGAGCTGTAATTTGATGGAAAACTATTTTTGCCATAAAATGGAGAACATGTAATATGTATATTCAGTGTGGATAAAAACTATTGTTCCTCAGAAAAATATTTACATTTGTTGTTGGAAGCTTGCTCTAGTTCTAGTGTACCAAATAAACACCTGAAATTTCAAGAGGAAACACTAACTGCAAATGAGGAATACATGTTATGAGTTGTTGCCTTGAAAATACAAGTGAGAAAAATTAAGGAAGCCATGTAAAAAAATCAGATATCAAATAGAAAAGTAAAAAAAATGTACTTGAAAATATTGTTTTCCTTGGGTCCTTTAACACTAGCCAGCTATATCGTCTATATCGTCTACCCATTTTCCCATCCCCATGCCCTCAAAAAAACTAACCCCTTCCCACAGAATAAAACCGTCTTTTCAGTTCTACAGTTAGCACCTGCAGATTGAAAGCAATCAGCAGGAATGTATGCACTGGTTTGAGAGAACTGAGGAAGAAACAGATTTCTAGACCGCAAAGTAGCCGCAGCCTGGGCTGGGTGGATAGGGCATATGTGGGAGGTGGGAAACCCACTAACATGGCTTTCAGGTTCTTGCACCTCCCTGTTGCATGTTCTAATCACTGGCTGTGGGGAGCAGGGAGTGGAAGTATTTCAAACTTTGCTGAAAAGGGCTTTGAAGTTTGTCAAATTCATCTCAGTATGGAAGAGAAAAAAAAATCTGCCTGAATTATTTTTACATGAGGAGAGAATTGCTTCCTGCTCAGCACTAGGCAATTTTAGATTGTGGGTCTCAAACACCTACAAACACACTTTCATGGTGCTTAACTTCAGGGTTTGGGTTGGAACCACTTCAGAGGAGTATTTGAACATTCCCATTGGATATTTGACTAATACAGGATTAAGATTTTGTCTATGGTATATATACATGCGTGGCACCTGTATTTTTACAGCCTTAACTTTATCATAAAGATAACTGAAAACCATCCATTATTAGAACACCTAGATATAAAATATCTGCAGAATATAAATCGTACTGATCAATTTGCATCTAGTTTTGACATCTAAAGAGTCCTTCTCTTCATTAATAGAAGAAGCTGGGAGGAGTCAGGTAGAGCAGAAGAGTAAGAAGAAGATTAGAGCTGTGTTGGCCATCTTTCCCCTCGTGGCTTTGAACAGTTTTGCTGTCCTCACTGCCTCAGTGCCACCCCCCCATAATCCCAAGCAATACCTACAGCAGAAGGATTTGCTGTCTGAACACGAACGCCTGTGCTAGCCTACTTCCTTCTCACACCGTTGTCTGAAGATGCCTACCTGCCGTTGGATCTGTTCCTTATTGTCTAATTATTTTGTCCAGTGAATCAACTGAAATATGGCAAGAGTAATTAACAAAAGAAAACAAAGCCTTTTTATTTTTTTTTTTTTTAAATCTCAGCCTGCTGGGAACATACACACAGCCACAGGCTGTAGCTGACCCACTTCCTGATAAATTGCACAGCAAAAATGACACTGAGGCAGCTGATGCCATCTACTGACTAAAATAACACTACCACGGGGATAGTCAGCCTCAAAAGAAGCTTGCAGGGCTGGTAGTTTTAAAAATAATCAGAACGTTATGTACACCTCTTTGATTAAAAACAGTCTGAGCTTGAGAAGTTAAATGCTTTGGAAGTCAGGATTCATTTGTCTTAAGCTTGTTCTGCAGCAAGAAAGCTGAAATAATCTGTTGTTAGCAAAGCCTTTCAATAACCTGATTTTTAAAATTGCTGAGTACCTTCTCTCCCATTGTCTTCAGTGAGATTTGTGTCTTCTCAATCACTGAAAATCCATGCTGATACTGGTTTGCTTAAGATATTTTATATGCTAGAACTCATTTAAAACAGAAAAAAAAGTTACCCTTTCTCATCCCCATTCATTGTTGCAATGAGTGTGTTATAAAGCTGATTGTTTTCAATTCATAGGTGAGACCAGGCTTTTTGTTTTTGACACCTCGGTATGAAGACATGATCAATGTTAGGTGTGTCTGCTTGATATCTGCAAATAAGCACTTACTTTAAAATATCTGTTCCTCTGTTTATATTAACAAATATATTGCTTCAATGCAATATGCTGAGAAAATTGCATTTGAAATAAGAGTGACACTTCCTGCTAAAAGTCCTTCACTGAGCAAGGTGGATTACGTATAAAATACCAGGTTAATAACAGTGAACATTCTCTCAAATAATGAATAATCACCTATACGTAGTAAAACACATCAGTGTGATCAGCTCTTTTTTTAGACAAATTATAAATCAAAGTCTCATTAAAGCAGGTGAGGTACTTCAGTATGTTTTTAAGTGGGGTGGTGTCACTTTAACGGGTGTCACTTTTCCAGGAGGCAAAATCCTGCTGGTTGTGTGGAGCTCGGTATCTTCATACAACAAGATGCTGCCTCTAGTCAAAGTGTATCTGCACCAGCCACCAACAAAAACCTGACTAGGTTAAAGTACTAGATCACTCTCCATCTAGCATTCTCTGGCCTTTTTTGTGCACCAGATATCCAAAGCTGACTTCTGAGACAGCAACAACTTTGCAGCAACTTTGTACATTCCCTCTTTTTCCACAATGGACCTACATCTTTTATCATCGCCCCTGGACCACTGCTTCACTCTGTAGTTTTGAGACAGAGGCAGTTTAAAATTTTATGGAACTTTCCACAATTTATCCACTTTTTCTGGTGAAAAAGTGAGGAAACAAGGTCTTTAGCTAAAAAGGAGCATGATATGATGAAGAAGGTGTCCTAATAGAATATGAGCTCATATACAGGATCCCATATTTATAGTTGATGATGTTCAGGTCATCTTCTGTAGACAGTATAGTTCAAAGAATAAATGCAATTAATAGAATTAATTCACAATTTCCAGTTTCACATAATTTTACCTTTCTGTGCGAGAATCATTTTGATTCCACTATATTAAATCTGTAAGACATTTTGCCAAATAGTCTTAATTCCTGACTTTAAGTAGCATTTGCCAAGCTGCCTGCTACATCCAATCAGAATAGTTCTTGGTCTTCTTTGACCAAAATCCCTCCATAGCCTAATTAATTACTCTTTTAAATTTATTCTACATAATATCCCTAATGTCTATCATAAGTAATCCAGGTTTGAGATCATTACATAACCTTTAACATCGTGTGGATACTTAAGTCTGTTGTATAGTAGAAATTTGAAGACTCACAGGATCTCTTTACATTTTTCAAATTTATTTCAGATTTTTTTTATTGTTTGTTTTTATTTACACAGTCATTGTAGATGAGAACAAGTCAAAACGATACGTAATGAGTACATTCTGTACTCATTGTTAAGATGTTTTTTACCCCTCAAGATTTGACTGCTAATTACTTTTAAAATTTAAAATGCATGTTGTGGCCAGTACATCTCAGCAGTAAGCATTTTGAATAACAGAATAATAACAATCATTTCCACTTTTTTTAATAGCTTTCAATCCGCCTCCATGTAAGGGAGATATGTCTTGTTTTCAAAATGTCATGGAATGTACTGTTCCACAGGCATTTACAAAATAGCAGCTCAGATAGTCTTGCATTGGGTTTCACTTTGTATACCAGTCAACTTCTTTTGATCCTGGATTAACATCTCCAGAGACTGTAAGTAACATTTACCTAAGGCTTGCTAGGACAATTACAATACTAGTTCAGTGTGCCTAGAATATCCTATTAAAGTGATAAATTACTTTTTTTCTGTATATTTTTTAAATTATGCAAATGTTCATGTCATTCATTGTTACATTATATCTGTGATGCTTCTGATACTCTGTATTTATAGTCTTTAGGAGGGGATTTCTTGTTTTCAGTTGTACTCCATAGACCTAAAGAGGATTTTTTTTTTTTTACAATTTACTGCTAATTTCATTTCTTTTTATGTTTGATTGGACCTTTTCTTTGAAAGATTGAGGATGCATTTACTTTGAAGCTTGATAAAGAAATATATCCACATATAGAAATTATAATTATATATATTTTTTTTTACCAAGATACTGTACTGTTTGGAAGATTTCCTAGGCAGAAAGCATTTTTTGAGACAAATTTACAGTATTTTGTTGCTTTTGGGTGAAGTTAAAATGTTGTCTAGTGTTTGGTATGGTTAACATGAAGTTTTTTGATTCTGGCACAGATGAGATATGTTCCACAATGGCTTAGTAGTTAAAAACAATAGTATGGGGACAAGGGAGGTGGGTTTTTTGTTGAACTGGTTATATTGTTTTCTTTGTTTTATAGAGGCATTTAGATTCTCTAGTCAAGTTATTTATATTCAGAACATTTTCTGATACTCACAAAGGACATATAGGGGAAAATATTGAAGGTCTCATGGCAGCAATATACTCTACAGACAACTCGATGTTTGCTGTATCTAGGAATTTTTAAGCAGCTCCATTGCAAACTCTGCAGCATGTACAAGCATCAGTATTTTATTACCTGTTATAAACTGGGCACTGGTTTCAGAAAAAAACTGCTTAATGTTATGTGCTGACTGTGAAGGATGAAGATTATGCAAAGAGCATTCATAAAGAAGCTGTATTTATAAAAAGAATATGAAAGCCCATTTGAAATTGCTTCATAAAATTTGATGGCTTTAAACAAACCTTTGTGCCAAACAAGCCAGTCTTTTTGGTTTCTACAGGCATGGATTAGAGCAGGATTATTCAGCAGCGAGGAGGCACTGAGCAGAAGTGGATCACAAGGATCATACCAGCTAATGGGCATAATCCAGCAAAAATTCCCCATCTCTGTGGCAGAGCAGAAGCTTTGAATGGGGGCAGAAAAGCTACCAATCCCTCACAGCTCTCCTACTCTTACTGCAATCCAGCACCTGTGTGGTACTTTTCTGTACCTAACCTGCTTGCATGGAGTCTGTTTCTGCCAGTTTTCATCCATGCTGAGATGATTACCAAAAACTACCTCCTGTAGACACTTTAGGTTGCCACGCAATGTGGGGAGACACTGAGAGGATGCATTTTATTAAGAGCCCGTGAGACAGACTATGGCAGACTGAGATGAGAATCCAGGAGACTGCCTACTGTGATTTTTTTGTGATCTGTAGGAGGAAACAAAAGAATGTTTTCCTTGTTTATCTTCCTAATTAATATTGCCCCCTAGGAACCAGACGTTAGAGCTGGAACTAAAATTTCTTGAAGTCAGCTCACTGTTGGGTGGCCTGTGACCACCTCAATGCTAAGTCTGTACAACTACGTGCAAGTAAAAGGAGTCAGAGGGAGACAAGGCTCTTTACCCAGGCTTGTGGAAGACTCTTCCGTCTGTGTAATTGTCTGTCAATGGAAATGGAGAGATGCTCTATCTCAGGAAGGGTCAAAGGAGCCCCTGAAGGAATTCTGTGCTGTCCTTTGAATGCCTCATGTAGACACCTTGTAGCTGGCATCAAACAGCAAGCAGCAGGCCTTCTCCTTGCCTCTGCCTCCTCACTGGCCCTGTTTCTTTTCCATGAGGAAATCTGTCTCCCAGCACCCCAGGAGTGGAAAAGTGCTCACTGAGAAGCCATGCTGTGGTGCACACAGTGACTTCACACAGTGTTAAGGTGCCCAGTCCAGAGGTTCTCTACCTTTGCCAGAAGATGCCAAAAAGTAAAAATAAATTATCATTTCTCCTTCTCCTTCTTTCACTATTTAAATAAGTAAGCCAGCATATTCAAAGGTATTGTGCAATAGGAGGGATCAAAACAAGACTTCACAGCTTTAAAATGAAAGCTCTGTACAATATGTTCTAAGGATGTTGATTAAAATACATAGAGCACATGAGAGAGCCTCAACATTGTTTAATTTTTATTTATTCATTCTTTGCACTTTTTACTTTCTTTGTTGTGACCTTTCTTAGGACTCGTGACTCGTTCTTTTGTTGCATTGTTTTACCCTCTTCCACATTTCACCTTTTCTCTTAGAATGTTCTCTCACTTTGTTCTTCTCCTTTTGATTTTCTTTTCTCTCTCCTGAATTGCACTCAACAATCACACCTCTCTGTCTGTCACCTTCTTCCATGACTATTTTACTACCTCCAGCACTTTTTAAGTGCTTTCTCCTTCAGTTTTATCCCTTGATACTTGCCCCTTTCAGGATTTCCTTTTCCTTCCCATCATAAGTGTGTTAAAGGTTAGTGTTTTCCCTGCAGATTTGGCGGCTCCTCGGCAGCGGTAGTACTGAATTCCCTCTGCAGGAGGAGGAATGGGAATGGGCAGATGCTAATTCTGTCCTGAGATAGCATCACCTGTAAAGAGGAAAAGGAAACCTGCATCTGAATTTGGCCCAGACTTTTCTTTCTCCTGTTGGTACTGCTGGTGTCTGGGGAAGGAGCTGACTTCAGAAGGCTGAAATGCCAGTCTGAAACATCAGTTAAGGTCAAAGAGGATCACCACACTAGTCCTTTTAAATGTTCACTGACTTTAAATGTTAATATTGAGCTTTGTGAGATATGGAATCAGGGGATTTATAGCCTCACAGATTTTTTATTCTGTGCCTATTACTATTTAATTAGTTGTTTCTCTTATGAGAGGTTGAGTTCTGCTTTTTGGGTTTTTTTTTCTAACATTTGATCACTACACTTCACAATCTTCTTATCCAAAGTCTCTTAATAAATATTGCATAACAGCAGAAGACAGTGGAAAAAGTTGTTTTCTAGTGGGGTGCGCTGAATATTGGAATATTGCATTAGGCTCCACTGCTTAGCAATTACTTAGTAAAGTCTTCGTTGATTTTTTTATATATTATCTGAATTTTTGTGTACCTCTTCTTTCTTTTCCAATGGAGGAAGGGAACAGTGGATAAAAATCTCTGCCTAGTCAGAGCAGGTACAGCTGAAAAGGCGTTTTTGGGGATCACCATTTCTGGATACTACCAGCACTCATATGCAATTGTTCAGATGCACCCATCTCCATGTACAAACCTCAACTGACTTCTGTTTTTTTGGTTTTTTTTATTAAAGCTTGCCATCAAAGGGAAGGCTATGTTTAGGTCAGAAAAATGTTTAGCTTCAGGCAGTAAAATTATTCTTCAGCTTTTAATGGTTATTTTCTATACTATCTCTTCAGTGCCTTAGAAATGCTTCACAAAGCCAGGCTCCTGAGGTTCCAGGAGCAGGCACTGGGAAGGGGTTCAGCAAGCAGGGCCTAAAATAACTCTTAAATGTAGGTGCATAATGAAGAGACTATAAAGATGATCATAGGTAGCAGCTGCACAAGGCAAAACTACATTTCACAGTAATTGTAGTGGCCTACTTGTGTCATCACAGGTTCAGTGCCATCCATGCTCTGTACTTTCTTCTGCGGCTCTGTTTCTCTATCAATCTTCTGGCAATGACAGCAGATACTCTTACGGCTAGTGTGATGTGTCCAGATTAAGAACATAATGCAGAAAAATAGAGAAATACCTAATAAGATCACCAGGGGACTGGATAACCTGAATTTTACAAAAAGAACAAGCTTGTTCACTCTAGCAAAAAGAAGACTAAGAGGAATAATGAAAAATATTGATGATACAAATACTAGCAGGGGCAAAATACTATTGAAGCTAAAAGACAACTCTGGTCATGAGTAAACTTAGACTGGAAATTAAAGGAAGCTTTCAAACCATGAGAACAATGAGATTCAGAAGCAATCTTCCTGTAAATGTAGGAACAGAAACATCCTGAACTGAATTTAAGAGGATTGTGAAAAATTTCTGAAAAGGACAGTATGACACTGTAGAGTACTCAAATCTCACTTTAATTGCCTTATTTCCCAGCTACCTTTCACGTTGGACTACATTCCTCAAAAATTGTAGCATTTTTAGTGCTTTTTGTAATATTCGAGAACATTGTTGTAAATGCTTGTTTACACACATGTGCATTATCTCTTATAACAGAGATCTTACAACAGGTCTCCTGGGAAGCATTTTTTTAAAAAGTCTGTCTGTAAAAGCATCCATTTAACCCTTTTCATGACTACTTTCACAGGATTTTTTTAGTTTTTCTCATAAATAAGTTGGAGGTTCTCTCTTTTACCAGGTGGAGTTATTTTGAAGCCTGTACAGAAATTGTCAACTTTTTAAAAAATAATAATAATAAATAAAATTTGCTTATTCATAGGATCTTACCCATCTAACACAATTAAACTGGGTTCGTTTAACATGGGAAGAGTGAACTAAGCTTGCACAAAGCTATGAATCTGTCATTCCAAATAATAGCATTTTTTAGAAGCTGTATTGTTTCCACTTTAGTTGGGGTTTTTTTGCTGTAGTTGGGATGAACATTGTTTAAGCTTATCCACACACTCCAATAAGATGTTATGTTCTAGAAAATGAGTACTTTGGTTTTAGAGTGTGCCTCTAACAGTCTCAAGTCTGTAACTCCAGTGCATCACCCTATTTTGTCTGCCATTGTCACTGGGTTACCCTTAATTATATTGATATATTCAAAGACTTCCCATATGTAAAAGACTAAAATGCTGCATCATATTTTGCTGCTATGTTTTCCCTTCCATTTACATTTCTTAAAATGCCTTGGAATTTTGTCACAGTGCCTTCATACATATGCATGACATGCCGCTGCAGAAGACAGAACTCTTTATTTTTAGAACTTATGAAAAATGCATCCAAACTTCAAACATGAATTAGAAATCAAGATTTCTGATTAGATATTTTAGGATTCAAATCATATGAGACCACTGGAATGTAGACAATAAAAAGGGTGCTATTAATGTGTCTTTAGAGAAATAAAATATCTTGCATAAATCCCAAGCAGTCTTCTAAGCATTTGGGAGACAGGAAATACAAAACATAACCTAAAATGATAATTTCGCTGCCTACAGTTTGTAGCTTGTGATAGTTCTCATATGACTGCTTATTTTTTTCTTTCCTGCTACATCACTAAAGACATGGACTGTCCTGGAATAACCTGTGTTCTATATATCAGGATTTACTGAAACACAAAGAGAAAAAAAATATGATGTAGTATCATGATTTAAAATTTCTGTAAACATTATGTGCTGACACAAATAAATTTTAGAATTCAACTGTGTTATAATAAATGTGACATTATTATTTACTCTTTGCTGGAAATACTTGTTTTGTTAGCAGGTTTTGTAAAGTTGGACATTTTGATTAACTTTCAACTCCCATAGTTCTACAAATTTAAAGTCTTGACAAATTAATGACTTTAATTTGGAATTTAAAATGCAAATCAAATACCACAGCCCATTACTAATCTGCGCTTACTGAATTTTGCAGTATTTCGTCGTCTTAAGAAAACAAACAAACAAACAAAAAAACCCAACAGATTCTATTCTGAAACCTATTATGGTTATATATTTCTTCTACTGAAATAGTGGGCTGCCTATCAAACCAAAAAAATAGTAAATATAAACTATTCTAAATTTTTAAACATAAGCATCTTGATATGAACAACTAGAAATGTCAGAATGGCATACCCAAACATAGAATTTGCAAACAGACATTAACACTTTTAGTCTTATTCTTGATACATTTAAGTCTTGCATTTTATTTTATTTTTTCAAGGAACAAATCCAGGATTGGTACATTTGGGAAGGTTGTAAGATCTTTGAACTCTGTCCAATGCCTACAGCTTGTGGAATTCATAAAATTCACCATTTGAATATGATTCACCAGTTTGTTCTTTCAATGATAATGTAGTATGCAATAGAAAGTCTCTCTTCTGCACTTAGAAACTAAACCCACCAAAAAATCCCTGCTGTGCAGTTTACAAGCTGTGCAGCAGAACAAAAATGTCAAAACAAAATCTACATTTTTTTTTACCAATAAATGGTTCAAAACTGTCCTTCTCTGTATTGGGTCAGTTCATTAACAGATAATGCCTGCTCAGAGTGCTGCTCATTTACAAAATCTGAATATTAACTGTAGTATTTATTTATTTCTTACTTATAGTTCTCATACCTCCTCCCAAGACAGGAACCTCGTTACTTCATACAAGAAGAGTCCCATTTTTGACTACTTATAGTTTATTCTCTTTAAACAGAAAAACATTTCAATCAGAACTACCAGAAACCTAACACATTTCCTACAATCTGCCGTTTGAGATGTGCCCAGAAAATATTGTCTTCAGGCATTCAAAGCAAGAACTGTGATTATTATTGAGTTGCTAATGTGAAGAGATTATTTACAATCATTAACTCTTCCTTTTTCCTCTGCTTTATATTCCTACCTTACTCAATAAAAATAAATCAAAAGAAGCAAACAGAAAAAATTTCACACCCAGCAATAAAAATGGCAAGTTTCATTTAAAAGAAGGGATGGTAGGCAGGAACATAGAAAGAACTGATGTGGTTAGCCTTTAATATGCTAGGCGCTAGGCGGTGACCATTAAAATGACTGCAAAGCAATATGAAATACATTACTATAGGATGGAAGAAGCAGTTATTCTAACATCAGAAGTGAATTGGGTTGTTTAACTTCCTGGCTTCTTGAACATTATAGCCATTTTCATATAATTAAATGAAGATGAGTTGGATGACTATTACTTTCCCATATTTACAGGGCCTAACCATGATTCATACTTTGTGTATAAAGTGTGCAACAGAAATGTAGTAGATCTTGGAATATGGCCAAGTGCTGTTCCGTGTTTATGAGTATACAGAAATATAGAGATTTACCATACTAGATTAAACCTATATTCCATTTAGTTTAATATAGGTTGGTACACATCCAGTATAGTATAGAATGTCTGGCAGTATTTAGAATCAGATACTTCAAACAGGCATGCATGAAATCCTAAACCAGCTTGTTGTGGAGTAATGGGTCACGTGGGAAATTACACCTAGCCCTCTACTGCTGATAGTTTGATAAGTGCACAAAGGAATGAGACTCTGTAGCTTTCTAAGGGTAGTGAAGGCAGTTTCAGGAGCGAGGATGGGAGAAGACTGGTTAGGTCACATTGCAATTCACTTCCCAAAGGGTACATCTGATATCTCTCTGTTTACACTTTTTTTCTCTCTCTCTCATGTCTTAGGAGAGAGAGGTTCCTGGTTATGTATGCCTACAACATAATTAAAGAAAGTTGTTAAAATATAAACCCAAAAGAGTTCATGGAGATTTATATTAACAAAAGTTCAAAATTGTTCCTGATAGGTTCCCAAGATACAATTTCCTTTTACCCTTTCATTACTAGTTTCCATTACAAGTGGGAGTGATAAGCTCAAAACACGACCAATTAAATTTTGTACACCATTAGGCTGCAGTACACAATGAGATTAACAGTTTTGCTAAAACCAGTTATTTATCGTCTATGCTATTATAATGAACTTTCTTACACAAATCTTCTAACAGTCCCATGTTCTAATGACAGTCATTTTAAATTAACATTTCCATCTCTCCTAAACAGTTGTGACTTATGAAAAAGACCTGGAAAGAACTAGTTATTTTTCAGTCCAGGTATGCTAAATGAACAGATTTATTTGCTTCTGCTGAAGTGTTGAGCAGTTCAATTTACACTCTGCAAACTGAACCACTTCCTTAGCCCATTAGATAGCTGAAGAATATCAGGATCTATAAATGCATTCTATCAAATATTTATTTTTCATACTAATTAACATTCTTTGTTGCCTTTTTTATTCTAAAAGGACAGCCTCTGCTCAAGGACTGTCTGAAGTCTTGTCTTCTATAACTATGCTGACCCATTCTCGCATGTGTAGGTAGAACAAGTGCTGAAGGGGAGGCATGTTTGCTGATGAAGTTACACTGTCTTCTGAAATTGGGTAGTGCAGGCTGACAAAAGCTGTTTCTGTTAGGATAACAGCATACATTAGAAGTTTTGCTGACATTCTGCACTGCAGAGATCTGCTGGCATAGCTATGGCCTCAGTTAGATAAGCAAAAGTGAGTAAAGAGAACAGAGGAAGGGAAGGGATAGTTGATGAGAGGAAGGGCAGTAAAAAGTAAGAAAGGGTTTTGCTGCATAGCAAGAGAATTATGAAGGTGTAGGAGGAGATTTTTCAAAGGCATGAATGCTAGCTAAGTGTCTAAATTTCACTTCTGCTTCTGAAAATCTCTTACTAACATTACACAGAGAAGAAGGTAAGATAGAGGGAAAGAACAGAGAACAGGAGAGAGAATGTCTGGAGGAGGGATCTCAAGAGGTAGGCTGAAGATGGTTAATGAAGCAGAGGAATGTGATTCTTGGGATAGCATGAGTCACACACCAAGATAAGGAAAAAGACTGAAAAAACAGCCATAAGCAAAGGGAAGAGAAGAGGCTAAAAACACCAAATAAGTAGATGAAGAAAGTTAGACTTCAAAAAAGATACAAGTTTTTTTTAAAAAAAGAAACAGATATTAATGCAGGTTATGCTGGGATATCAGGTGATGACAAGGAGAGTGTATGTGTCTCACCTCAGCTGCACGTAGTTGCCACAGCAATGCACCACAGGGTGCTGGTTCTGATTGTCCAAACTGAATGCCTGTTACAACCTGCCATGGCTTCCACTGAGGCTACACATGTACACGTCAGGTGTAAATGCAGCCCTTTTAGGCTAGTGTATATATCTCAATTCACAGCCTTCATTATTGACTGACTCTCATTTCACCACAGGTATCTCTTGCCCATTTTGTCATAGGATTGCTTGTCACAAGAGCTGTGAGTAAGCTTCAACAGAAAGAAGCAAACTTCACCTGCTGTACCACCTTTGCCTGTCAGAAAGAATTAAATAGAGAAATAAATGTACCTAACTGTCATGTTTTTAGCCACTGCTCTAAATGCTAGGCAATAGTAACCCTTAGTAAGCAGAACATAGATACCTGAGACCCCCCAGTATCCATTAGTTCCTTGCGGTCTTACAGCTGGTTTCGTAACAAGGCAAAGTGTGTGCTGTTCTCCTGTGTAGGCTAGACTCAGAAACTACTGCTGCTTGTAATAAATTGAGCTGGAATGTGGCTGTACTGTAAATGTAAAAGTTCTTGATTCAAGCATTTCAAAGGACCCAGTAAAATATGTAATGATCAGATAACGAGAGGTTCTCATTATGGTGGAAAAAAGAGTAGAAATATAAAGGCTTCAGGACTATCTTTGAGAGTTTGAGATGATAACTTCAGTATTCTTGTGGCACAGCCATAGCTAAGCTCCCTCTGAAGCGAGCTCTGACAGAAGCAAAGGACTTAATGCTCTAGGGAAGGTCTTGTCAGCTGCAGTGTCTCACATCGTAGGTCCCCGCTTTGAATCCAGTCCACTCTGTCGGCAGAAAAAGCTACTCTGTTGAGCTATCGCCTTGTCTCAGACAACATGCAGGTCTTGAAGTGTTGTGCCATGAAAGCTTGCCTGGTGAAGTTGCACTAAAGGAGCTACTTCACCTTTCAGAGTTTTATTCCTTAAACTGTCCCCTGGTAATGTTAAAATCATGGGAGTGCAATGTGGAATAAGCACA
Source organism: Coracias cyanogaster (assembly GCA_033124195.1). Taxonomy (NCBI): domain Eukaryota; kingdom Metazoa; phylum Chordata; class Aves; order Coraciiformes; family Coraciidae; genus Coracias; species Coracias cyanogaster. The sequence continues at coordinate 96,319 of JAVSBS010005557.1, read as the reverse complement.
CAGCTAGTAAAGCAATCACCAACTTTAGTCAGGAATCAGCAATTGCAAAGAATAAGAAATGTTTGAGTGACAGAGGTAAGAATACTTGTTAAATCCAAACTAACCACACAGTTTTGACTAAAGTTTCACCTTGTGTGCGGGCAGAGGCATCTCAGTGCTTCAGTCCTCCTGATCCATTCCTTCTTCTTATACTAAAGTTACAGCCTCCAATTTATTCCTATTAGCAACATCTACTGTCAGCCAGTGTCTGCCTAATATTACAGTTCTTTGCTCTTTAGCATTTCTTCTACAAGAGCCAGCAGTGTTTCAGAGAGATGACACTCTCCCTCTTTGGAGACAGCCAGCTGCCACTATATTTTCTTCTCTCCCAATGGTGTATTTTGGCAGTAGATTTCCTTGCAGCTGTGACTGCAATTTGCATTTGGAGACTATTGGTTTAGAAAAAGAAGGTATTTAACAGAGCTAACAATTATTGTTTTCAAATGGTTGGAAAGGTGATGAAAATTCCAGTCAGTGCTTGTGCTTGTGGATTAAAAACAAATACCACTCATTGCCATGAATACTGCTTCTCTCTCCTACTGTGACAGCTGATAATGGCTGAAACAAAGATGCCACATTAGCCCAGGTTTCAAAAGGAAGGGACATCCAGTGGGGACATACTTCTCATCCTGGCTCCGGGTTTTTAGGCTCCTCAACGAAAGCCAGATTGCATGTGTGTAGGATGAGAAAAATGCATTTGTTCCTAACTTCCAAGGAGATACCTTGGGTTTTTGTTCTTTAGGTGCTCTGTGAGCATAAAACTGTTGGTTTTGTAAAGGGCAGAAGACAAGAAAAAAGTGCTACTTAGTGTGTGTTAAAAGAATTAGATAATACACTTTTCCATTTACAGAAAAAGTCTTTTTTGTCTGGGTTTAAACAATTTTAAATTATCCTGTTTGTTCCTTGGCAGCAAAAACATGAACAAAATGAAGTTCAAAACTATGTTGTTTCAAGCTTTTATCTCCTTTTTTTGCTAGCAATTAGCAATAAACAAACAAGAATTACCATCTTATAATTAAAGGTTTAGTAGTTGCTGCTTGGTTTAAAATGACCTTGAAGTGGTATTCTTCTTTTCATCTTTTTTTTTCTCTTTACTAATGTACATTCCAGCAGGGCTAATTCCCCTTTTTTTCTTCAAGGGCTTTGTTGGAGTGAAGGCAAAACTTGGACTTTCATCTCTTCATATTTATGATAATCTTTTTCTTGTCACATTCTTAACATTTTACTGCATCCACTTTCATTCCATTGTGAATGTCCCTTGTGCTCTAAGTCCAATTTTCTGCTTTTACCTCACAGTTTAAAGTACCCATTCTGTTCGGCTCTGTTTTCATCAAGAACCAGCCCTTAGCAACTAGGTAACAGCCTGATACTGGAGATTTCTTCTTTTCACACACTATAATACATCTTCTCTTCCAAAGAGATTTCTGTAGCTCATCAAATGCCCGTGCTACAGAACAATGCATCCATGTGCTTTCTCACAAATATCTTTTCTCTTCACAGAATTTTGAAATGCTAACTTATTTATTACTCTCTTCTAAAGAGAAAGCAAACAATTTCATCAGTCATGTTGGATCCTTTTGTGCTCTCTTTTTATAATGTAGGTACAATCTGTGGAAAGCTCTTGGCTGCAAGGTTTTTAGAGAAAGCCAAAGATTTCTTTAATAACTAGAGCTACATTCATTATAGAGGACCAAGCTTTTGCGCTGGCTTTATCATTCGGTCCCAGTCCTGTGTTTACATGCTTTCATGAAGACTAGATACCCATGCTACAAAGCAGAAACAGATGTACTGAAAGGGTCTTAAAGGTCTTGCTAGCCTCCCTGCATCCTGCTTCTGTTGGCTCAGTATCCTCATCCTTTTGCAGAGCAATATGCTTGGATTTACAGATTGCAGAAGGCAAAAAACAGCTACCAGAGGCTGGAAATGAAGTTAAAATTATCAGTTGTGTGTCCTGGCTGCTTCCTCCTCTTCAGCACATGGAGCAGCAGAGAGCATGAACCTCTGCCTTATGTCATCGTCCTTGTTGGCCAAGTTTACCAGCCAAGCAGTGGTAAAACATGACCTTGGATGATGTGTATCTTTAGTGCTGAAGCTCCCTAACTGCAAGTGTGCTATGCCAATGCCACACAGTGCTCAGCAGGCCACAGGTCACATACTAGTAAAAATGATACTGTTTTCAGCTAGAAGTTTGATAAAGATGCACAGTTGTACACCAGCTGTGGTGACCTAAATAAATGGGAACTGAATGCAAAACTAATGGTCTTTATTTTGTGCTCTGTGGCAGCAGATTGTCTTATTTTCCTATGCACATATGACCGGTAAGTTTTTTGTTTTAATTTTTAAACAAATCATGGTTATAGGTTAGGGTTCGTGACCAATAAATGGTTATAATGCCACAGCTGTTTATAGAGCTTCACAATAAATAAAACGGGAGAAAAAAAGAAAACTGAACAAACAAACAAAAGCATTATCACATTGAAGCATTCAATTAGACAACGTGATCATCAAAGTAAGTAAGATTAAACCAGATTTTTTAAACTATATCAATCAGATATAATCAGCAAGATATGTCAATCCGAAGTAGAACTTTTCATTTTTCTCATGTTCATTTGCTCACTTAAAACTGTTGTTTTTCGGCATGAATGTTAACTGTATAGCACTTAGTGTACACACAGCCCTTCTGATGTCCCAGTTGGACAATTAGCTCAATCATCTATATCTACAAGAAAACCTCGTGTATGTGACAATGTGCACTAAGGTGTTTAACTGCTAGAGTTCTTAACTGCAATAGGAGTACCTACTGCACTGGGTTAATAAACAAACTGTAACCATCCTGTAACCAGTAAGGTGTTCACAGTGGTCCAGTTTAATTACCAGTAGGTTAAGTAAAATGTGCTCATGTTTCCAGTCACAAACTTGAAAAACTGAATTACCCTTCTTACAGGTGTTTGATGAACAACGCTTTCCCTCCAACAAGCACTGAGCCAGTGGTTTAAAACAAAGAGCACTGTACTGGGCAGAAGTAAGAAGTGCTCAGAACAAAATTGGGAAAGCCAGCAATCGCAATAAATCAGCCATGCCTATTAAGCAGGATTTCTGTCTCCCCAGGTTGTTTTGGCAATAGCGCTAACCTTAGTTGCCCTCCTGCAGCAGTAAGTGGCTAATGAGGCAGAATGGTCTATCAATCACTGCCTCAGTCAGAATGCTGCTGCAGACTGTTGCCCAGATCTAGGGTAGATCCATCCCTCAGTCTAAAAGGGCATGATGCTCTGGGACTTTACCTGCCATCCTAGATGAGGCAGTCAGGATTGCTTTCAGAATTCAGCCCAGGCATCTCAGTTGGCCTCAGTCCACTAAGTTTCTTCCAAAGCTGTGCTGAACTTCCAGATGGAAGTGGGGAATATTCATGACCCAGAAGGGTCATACCATCAGACAGAGACAGCAGACTGCTTTTGTCATCCTGTTTAGATAAGCAGAGCAAATCCAGGTGGGGGATTTGATTAGAGGATCCCTGATGCTGTGCATATAAATACCCCTCACTCTCTACAACCTTGGACTGTATCATAGCTTTAGACGAAGCTTCCCATATAATATCCGGAAGATGCGAGTACCTCAAAATGGATTGTTCAGCAGCCAGCATGCTGAGTGAGAAGCTGCCTAATCAGCAGGGCATGCTAAAAACAGGAGTGACTCATAAATCCTGCTCCTCCTCTGAACTGTCTCCAGCACCTTCTTCCAGATGATGCTTGTGTCCTCTCCTGAAGGTGGGCATGCAGGTCCCTTTTTTTTCAAAAGCTGAACAGCAATGACTTCCCTTTCAGAGGAGCACAAATGAATGGAGGCAGCAACATTGTTGTATGCAAAACTCAGTGATGGGAGAACTCACACTATGAAGGTAACCTTAGGCTTAGGTCTCTAATCTATCCAAAGGAATTCAAAGTTCTGTCATATGAGCTTTCTCTAGTCTAGAGAAGAGATGGGAATGTGGCCACACCAAGCATTTCTGGTTGCAAAAAACCTGAAAGTTTTAAATTTATGGAAATCCCTAAATTGCCATTCAGTGCTTAACTTCATTTAAACAAAAAATATCCATGTAGTTTTCTTCTTTCCTTTTGTTTTGTTACTTCTTTATTCTGAAGTTGTTTCCTCTAGTATTGCTCACGCAAGACTTGGATACAACATTCATGTGAATGGGATCCTTGCTAAATTGTTAATCTACAGAAATAATTGCAGAACAAGAAGTAGTTGTACTAACACCAGAAAGTAGTGCCTATACTAATAGTTTATAAACTGCCTCAGTTTACAGTTATCAGATGTTAAAATAATTTCAGATATGTATAAGGGCTTCTTTTAAAAAGATGGTTTTCCAAAACACTATAGGGAATGTATGATTATTCATCTTAAATTAGGATCTTTTTTTTTTCTTTTCAGTAGAAAAATGTTACAAGTTAGGAATTAATTGTCATGTAATTGATTGATAATTTTCCCCCCTGCTGTGTGCGGAAGGCTATTGGAGGATGACATATCATTCTCAACAGGAGGAAAAAGTATCAGCCATTATGGGACAATTAGTTCCAATTTCCACTATTTTTCTTCAATGTGCTGATAAGATTCCCTTCAAAGTATAAGTACAGTAATTAACCATAAATATTTATTTATTTATTTATTTTAAAACTTAAAAAACGAATATAAATGCCGTTCCTTCCTGCACCTCCATCTTTTCTTTCCTCGACCGATGACATTCATGAAGCAGTAATTTTCACATAGCTGCAATTAACAGAACCTTTCACAGTCACTTAGCTTATGTTCATGGTTTTGCAATGTTGTTCCTGATTTCAGTGCTGATATGATACAGCTGAAGAAAACCCTGAAAAGTCTTTTTATCAACATCACAATTTATGAAAATTGTATATTTACCCACAAGCCCACTATTCCTTTACAAGAAAATTCTTGAATTCAGACTGTCATTGTTTGCTTTATTGACAGTGAAATCATAATACTCAGTCACCTTATAGCAAGCATAGTAGCATATTATTAATGCATACATAGGAGGAATATATCTATGATTTATATATACAGAGAGATACATTTCTGTACACGTAGGTATTTTACATGTATATGATTGATATTGGTGTGACGAACTACTGAGATTTTTTAAAACTAGAGTGCATCTACCTAAAATGTCTGAATCTTTTATCGCACCGGATTTGCAAAACTGGATCTACAAAATTCATATTTGAGTGTTTTTCCCATTAGTACAGTTGGGTAATGCAACCTAAAGCTTTAATGCCAAATACCAACTGTTTGCATTTTTCTAAATGCCAGCTAAGTAATTTTATCATAGGATCTGGAAAGCTAGCTGAGCTGTTTCCTTCTCCCACCTACCACCACGTAATGCAGCCTAAATTTCATATGCGTGGCTACAAGGATATAATCCCATGCCTTCATCTGTAACTGCATAATCTGCAGTAGGTCTTCCAAGATATAATCAACTGATCTTTGAAATTCAGTTTGTAATTGCATTCATGATGCAGAGGAAGAAAACAGTCTTACTGTGTTCTTGTTTTCTTAGCTTTTTGATACTGCAGGTTTAACAGGGGAGAAAAAAAACAATGGTGAAGTGGAATGTGGCACTCATTAAATTCAGCATATATGACTGAATATACACAGAGAGCATATCTTTTTCAGAAAGAAGGTGCCATTTTTATGTAGTCACTTGTCAGAGTAGAATCACACTCTGAGATGCCAATTATTTCACAACCTAAGTCTAAGACTTCACTAATCTGTGAGGTAGCACTGAACTGCACATCTCAGCTCCCCATATCTGGTTCTTTAGTGCACATACCATCCTGCTTGTTCCTCATTAGCTTTACTAACCCCATGGTTACGGAGTGCAGAAATTAGGACACATAGGAAATCTCAATAGAAGGAAAATTCAAAGGGATACCAAAACAAGAGTATCAATAGCATTTCTCTGTATTATTTTACAATTTCTGTTGTGTTGTTCTTTCTGAATTTTACCATGTCATAGTCAATCTCTATGGCATGCTACTAGTTTATAGGCTTTATTAGAGCCATTGATTGGACAGGAATCAAATATGCGAATATAAATTGATTTTATGCAATGTACACAACAAAGAAATTATTGATATAAAGGGCCTCATTATTTGTAGGATTACTCTAAAATGATTTTAGAACATCAAGAATTCTCTGTGGACTGTATTAGAATTTCATGCTTAAATGCAGTTGAACACTAATTTTTATATGAATACTTTTGTCTTCTACTGCTGTATAAAGAAAGTCTGGAAGTAAATACCAGGGGAGTAGAAATGCAGATTGCAGCTTCAGGAAACAAGATGCAAGTGTGAAAGATGACAGAATGATCATGTGGGAGGAAATTACTGTAGTTCCTTTCTTTCCCTTATTCCTATTCATAACTAGCTATTATCAAGGACCTCCGTCATTTTGAAGCAGCATTTACAGTAGTAAATGAAGACAGAGGGGTTAAATTATACATATTCTGATGCTTTGACAGGTTTAGTAGCCTCACTGTTCCTGAGACATGACAATGTCAACATCCAAAGAGACAGGGCTGTCTCGAGCCCCATTACCTCTAAAAATCAAAAGAAATACATGACTAAGAAATATCGTATACTTAGGGGAAAATAAGAGAGAGTTTCAGAACATGGTCAGGGAAACAGGCATTTATATAGTGAATCTATGCAAGGAACTCACCACTCTTGACTTACTGCAATGCTCTTCACTCTTGATTTTTATGTCTCTCTGTAAGCTGCTGTGACTCCTCTGGCTCCTGTGTGCGCTTCTGCATTGCAGGAGTGGAAATGTGAAATGCAGTCAACAAATTATGGCTTTTAGCTGGAAAGAAAATAGTGCTGGCTTCACTGTTCTCGTTAAATTAGCAGCAGTCTTATCAAAACCTTAAGGAGTGAGTCTGAAAATACCATTTTGCATAGCTTCATACTACAAAATATACAGCGATTAGCTGTTCATAGATTACATATCAGACTGAGGTTCTTTCTGAAAATGCAAGCCAAAGTTTCACTTGCACAGACTCTGCAGCGTAAGATATTTCGGAGCCCTGTATGTTAAACAGTTTTGCTCTACTTAATAATGGGTGGCCAGGAAGCTGAAAGAGAAACATGTAGATTGTACCATGTACTGAGGAGTTTGTCTTTCAGCAGCGTTCACAGTGTCCATATCCTTCCCAAAATACTCAGATGATTTGCTGTCTGCTGGGCAGATCTTTTTCTGTGACATTATATGGAACATGCTTAGAGATGAGATTGTGCATTGTAATGATTTCAATTACATAAAATGTGTTTATTGTGGCAGAGAACTGTGAACAATTCTATGCTTATTCTACATATATGTTTGTTAGATATATAGTGAATGTTAAAAATTAAATATGTTAAGAAGAGTACACAAAGATGTGGATATTATTTGGATATAGCTCATACTTAGTAGATTTTCAGTGTGAATATTAGACTGGGAATCTTACAATATTTCATTTTCTCATGACAATGGGTTTGGATTTGACCATCAAGTTAGTGTCTTTCAGTTGTTTTTCTAAAAGTATTTGTTCTTATTTTAAGCAAATTCTGGAGACTGATACTGAGTTCATGTCTAATAATAGGAATATATGTTGCCTGGTCCAGGACTGTGCTGTGGATAACTCAGTCTAACAATCTATTGGCTCCCCAAACTAACAGTTTTAACTAAATGTCAAAAAATACTTCTGAGGGGATCTCCTCCTCTGCTACCTTGGAGTTGCAGCACTTCTGTCTGACTTGGTATGTGACTGCTGTCCTACCTCCATGCTTGCTTAAACTTGGGCTTAGATGTGCTCCTTATATGTGGGGTCCTCATCCCTACTGACTCACCACCTCTTGGTCCTCTTCCTAGCTGCAACACCATATTCCTCCATCCTGCTCCAGGACCAGAGGTACTCCTTTGACAGGACACACTGGCATGGTCATTTCTAAAACTGAGCACGAAAGTAGCCATGTGCTTCTGGGGGGAGATTTAGCAGCTTTATCTTGTTCATTGACTCAAGGCAGTGAAAAAATTAGCACGGTATTAGTAGTAGTAAGCATTGGAAAAGCTAATGTACACCTGGGATCTAAAAAATTTCAATTGATGTTTCACATATGGCAGCAGGAGAAATGTTCTCTCCTCCACTAAAAAGAGGTGTGGGGTTAATTCTGTGAAGATTTGCTTGGACACTTCTTGTGCATCAGCAGCAGCACAAAGAGGACACCTGAATTTCCCCACCAAAGTTCTTCATCAGAACTTTTTTCCCCATGAAATATTGGGCCTTTCATGGACCTTCTTAAAAGCAGTACTAAATCGGGACCACATTGTAAGCCTTTGTGGTAGTGGTGAAAAGGCTGTTTTGATATGACATCTTTGCCGTGACCTTCCATTCTTCTGAAAATGTAGTTACAGAGACAGCTTTATAAAAAGCCAAGAAAGTCTCTTTTCTGAGCTTGTCTTTTAAAATGAATGCTCATTACTGAAGCTAGAAAGATAGCGTATTTCATTAATAGGAGGATGAATGAGTAAAAAATGTATTATTAACATCCCAGAATACTTAAATCTAGGAAGAGATCATTTATTGTACATATCTTTAGACATTCTGGTAATGTTCCCATCTTCTTAATGATGAATTAACTTCATCAAAAACAGTCTAATGGAATAGGGTAAATTTTCAACGTGGTGTCAAACCTTTCTCTGGTAACACTGCGTACTTACTCTGCACATACAAACACTAAAAGCTAATAGTTTCGTTGTCTTTCAGTGCACAGGAACTGTAAACAAAAATAATGGAGGAACACAACTGATGTTCACATGGGATTTTTTTTCTGTCTTGGATAAGTTTTGTGATTACATTCCAAGGTGGATGTGAACATGTCTGGGATGCTGAAAAGATAAGCTGTCCAAGAAATGCCGTTTAACAATATAGATCTGAATTTACAACTTTCCAGACTTATTGAGATACAGTGACCAGCTCTACTACACTTACAGCATTAAATATTGAAAGAATGGTGACAATTACTTCTGAAAACCTATACAATTAGTCATAGTAATGTATGTTTGAATAATTTCATTAGTTTTAATTTTTACTATGGCAGAAAAAATTGAGAGGCAGCAAGGCAAAGGGATGCTTTCCAGAAAATTTCTCATTGAGAGGGAATTATTTGGTCATCGTGGGTTGTCTGACCTATTTGCTCTCTCACTTCACCCAATTGGTACTCTGAGAGGTAAGAGGAGGAATAAGCAAAATTAAATTGTCTGAAATCCACCATGCAGGAGGAATGTCACCAATTTTATTCTCATGAGATTAAGTATTCACTAAGTCCTTTAGCAGCTGCTATGGTGTACCTGCTGTAATTTAACCACATAGAAACCATACAAATCTGCTTTACTGCACTTCAGCAAAGGGGGGAAAGGGGGTAAGTCTATGATGAACCTCCCCATGATTTCATTTGCAAGATGATACACTACTCTGAATTTCATTCTTATTCCAGATGCTGAAAATCCCCCTTTCATGTGAATCACTGTGAATAACCCGCAGCATTCTCATTTATTTTCTGACTATTCAGTTTATATTTCAAAAATAATTTAAAACAAGTAAAAATTTGTGATAGGATTCATCACCCCAAGTTGTCCACATCTTACTTTGGATATACCAGTTTGCAAAGAGAGGCTGTTGTCCTTGGAACACATTCTGATTTTCCAGTCTACTCCATGCTCTGTAATCATCTGTGTCTGAAGTCTTACTCCTCTTCTTTAGTCCACTCTTAAGTGTAGTTGCTACTTTACTACTCTCTTAAAAGATGCGTACCAATGGGACTCTCATCATCAGGATGCATATCAGCATACCAAGGCAGTCAGCCAATACTTTTTACTTCATAAGGAAACCTCTTGCTTCCTACGAATCTCCAGAGTGCATTTGTGTATTATGCAGATGTTTCATTTTCAGAGGAAATTATGTAGAAGTTTGAGCTTATACTCATTTTTGTCAGAGTTTTTCTTGCACAGGGAACAGTAAGGCTCTAAACTCCTGACCTCCTCAAGAGTTCAAATCATCATCTGTGGATTTTTAGTCAACACTTGCCTACTTCTGTATAGAGATAACAGGCATTTCTTCCAAGTATTCCATGTATTTGTTCATTGGTTCATTTTGTGTGTCTTATAGTGATTATATGGCACTAGTATGGATGGGCAGTGCTACACCAAAGAATTGGCATGCTCAGGAAATATTGTCTGTAATGTATTTTACAGAAGCATGTAAATGGAATTGTACTTTTATTTATGGCTGCAAATGTACTCTTATTTATGACTGTGTGTTGCATGTGAAGCATGTAATGTTTCATACCTCCTACTGTAATCATTGCAGTGAACCCTGAACTGGAAATCATAATTGAATTCTATGACATTTCACTTTTTAACCTTTAAGAAATTTTTACTTGCAACTACCACTTCTTAAATGACAGATAATCTGCTAATATTTTGTAGATCTTTACCTTCAGCTATGCACTGCAGCATTAAAGTAACCCCTTTTTTTTTTTAAAGGCCATTTTAAATCTAATTATTTAGTACTCTGCAGTCTCTAATAATACCGCAGTGTTTATACCATTATGTGGAAAGCTGCAGCATTACAATAATAGAAGCCATCAGATTTTATCTCTATAAACGAGTGGGCATGTGCTCTTCAGAAAATTCTTCGCTGCAGAAAGCATTTTCTGAGACAAGATTCTTTTTCAGCTCCTTCATACCTATTTAAAATATCAAGACAGTGTCATTGGTGTGTAAAGGTCAAAGGCTCTGTAGCAAGTCTCAAAGCATTTGTGCATGCCTCATTAGATATAGTGACCTCTAACTGCACTAGGACTCTACCGAGGATTGTTCCTGGAGTACAGAGGAATACTCTGTTTTGTTATTTTTTCCTTCTTTTAAATAAATGAAAGTGTAATGCTTCACATTTGTTGTCCTAATATATTTTCAAAACATAGCTCCAAAAGTAGAAGCAAATAAATTACATTTGCCTTAATTTTTAATTAGCTAAAAGTCATCACTGCAAATTGTGTCTTCCATTACAAAATAAAATAGTCAACTGCCAGGCCTGAAATAATTAAGCAATATATTATAATTAAGCAATTTAATTTTGATTTAATTATGATCTATCATACAACTTTTCTTCTGATTTAACTGACATTCATTGACAAAATGCTATAATATAAAACAGCACTGAGGTTTACAGCTGATGGCTCTGCATGTTTTGCTTCATAGTATTTGCCATTCATCAGAGCATATGGAAAAAGTCTTCTAGCCTAGAAGAGCTGGCTCATTATTTCATACTACCCAAATTATGCACTACATGTTCTTCCCCATTGTTATTTCAGGAGGCAAGTGGGGAAATCTTTGCAGACATCGGACTTGAGCCCAAGTTCATGGATATTAACTGGAATCTTTCCATCAACTTTGATCTGCTTTAGATAGTGAACTGCTCCCATGTTGTTACAGGCAAATAGATAAAACTGCATGCTTATGAAATTTTTATAGAGCTGTATCATATACATATTCTGTGTCAACATCAACATGATTCTATATTAGGCTAGAGACTGTGAGGGCAAAGGCAGAAGCAAATGGCAGTGCGCAGGGAAAAGTGCTTCTTTCAGTGCCGCATCAATAAAATTGCTGCAGAATGTCTACCAAATTGCTTCTTCAGAACAAGGCCAACCCCCTATTTAGTTAAAATCTTTTTCTTTGGATGACAGTTTTGGAGAATGGCTTCTATTCCAGACTATGCTTGTGTGCAAACCTGTTTAATGACAAGAATGGTGAGGGTGATTTTAAAAGGTTCATTCTGCCTGCAGTCAGGTCTGTGCCTGCAGGTCTTATGACTGCAGGCTCGTAGAACCAGTGTTGAAGGATGAAAAGCCAATTCTCATCTTGATTTACTGTTTTGAGCACTCTCAGCAACATCCATGAAAATGGTCACATAAGGCAAGAAAGCTCATGATTCATCGTATTGCATGCAGTCAGATGCTCTTACGCCCCTTTAATTTTGACGTCTTGCCTTTTTTTCCTGTGGTGATGTTTAAATTTCTCAGCAAAAGGTTAAAGGCCAAATGTCTTTTGGGGCCGGGAGCAATTGTACACTCAGAGCAATAATGAATGTTTCTTATCATTCAAACCCTTTCTCCCGCTGGTTTTCTGAAGAAAGTCAGAGATATTTAGGATGCAGCAGAAAATACAAACAAAGTGTTCAAAACCAATATAAACATTTCAGCCAGCCGCCTTGTGATATTCAAATTGCTTTGTGCATGTCATCTCACCTTCACCACCCTGGCTACAAATTCTTTGCTTTGTAATGTATGCTCAAGTAAAGGTTTTGCAAAATGCCTGTTAAACAACATGAAATTAAAAATATGCTGATGTGGGATTACATTTGTGAGAGCCTTTCAGATATTTCAATAGGGCTGCATTTAGGTACTCTACAGATGTTGCAGCTTCATGAATACACCAATGAGACACCTGAATAATTTAAGAGAGTATTGTCAGTAGCAAATGTCACACAAAATAACTGGAAGGAATATTGTCTTCAGTAAGTGAAGATAAAAATGGATGCAAATCAATTTCTTTTTAATATGCAACTTGCTTAAATAGGAAACAATAGGTTATTACTTTGACAGTAATATATAGAAACCTTGGCTATGATCCACACTGTAACTCGCATAAAAAAATAATTCTGTAAATACAGAATTTTGCACAGAAGGAGCAGTGAAATCTGCACATAGGGAGCAGTTATTACCCAATTTGCTTATACTTCCAAAATTGAAGAGTAAAACCTAAGTCTACATGAAAGTTTTACAGGAATTCTGAGGTTTCAAATTCAGCAGTTCAAAATGCAAGACTGTTGGAGAAGAACTCTAAGCAATAAAATGATTCTGGCTGGAATTAACCCTATAGAAGACTCTTGTCTAATAAATATTTTATGAGGAACATGAAGCAATATGCTGATGTAGTTGTATTTACCCAGTAAGCATGATTACCAAGTGATATTCTGCCTATTTAGTATTTTGTTGGTGAGAGATCCATTTCAATGATTTAAACATTATCTTTTGGGGTTTTGTTGTGTTCTTTTTATCCCAACAGCTTATCCAGGGGTTAAAATGGTGAGTGAAAGTCATCATGAGGCCCTGGCAGCACCTCCAGCTACCACAGTAGCAGCAGCCCCTCCAAGTAATGTCACTGAGCCAGCCAGTCCCGGAGGAGGAGGAGGAGGAAAAGAAGATGCATTTTCTAAGTTAAAAGAGAAGTTCATGAATGAACTGAACAAAATTCCACGTAAGTAAAACTTGACTGGTTAAAAAGCTGCCATTGGCAGATTAGATTTAACTTGACGTTTTCATCTTTGTCATTTATTTAAACAGCATACTAAATGTTTTCTAGTGAAAACTAGAAAAATCAGAAGGTAAATCTGGTTTAGTAGCTCCTCAAAATTAATTGGAGTAGAAAAAATGGGGTTGAACTCATATGTAACAGTTGGCCTTGGTGATCTTAAAGGTCTTTTCCAACTTGAACAATTCTATAGTTTTATGATAATTTGAGCCTATTGTCGATAGCTCAGATTGTCTTGGTAATTTTTACTGATAAATTGTTGATGAATTATCAAAACTGGAATGGTGGGACTTCACAGTGGCCATGGGACCAAAAAGCAAAATATTTCCTAACAGTAACAATTAGGATTTCGAGATTATGACAGATGCGTATGGGCGTGTTGCCTTAAAGTAAAATTTTGCCAGAACTCATAAATATTGAGAAAATAAGGAAACTGTGTGGGGATTAGAAAATGTAGCAAAAGTGGGAAAGTGGCTTTTTAACAATGTGTAGCTCTACTACGTCATTTATGTATGAAGGTAGCCATGCTTCTCCCCCTCAGTAATTCTGTTAGATCAGCCATTGAATGTTGTTCGCATGCGTTCTTGTACTTATGCAGAATACTTTAAAAGTACCAATGTATATTTCTGTGCAGTCAATAGGGTTAAAATCAGCAGGGTTCTTTTGGTCTGTGGTAGAAAATATTGATTTAGAGGCCTCAATTTGTTCTCATTTGTATAAAATATATAAACACTGGCTTTTAGCTGTTGTTTATGTTAATACTAGGGTTCTTGAACCTGTTTGGTATGTTTTAGTATGGGTACACTGTTATTAAATATACAACTAATTCAACATTGTCATATAATAAGGAAAAAATCCTTTTTGTTACTGACAGAAAAATTACCTAATGATACAAGCAGGTAATTTTGGCACTTTTGTAGACATGAAGATGAAGACTGTGTGTGTATGTGTGTTTTAATAGCAGGCATTAGAGAGTCACTCAATCTTTAATAATTTTTACTTCAAAAGAATAAATAAATGTAAAATATTTTCAGGGAAGTATTTTAACATATCTAAGAGTTTTCATTATTAGAAGGTTAACGTTTGTGAAAAGAGATGTGTGACTGATAAAGACAGAAAACAAATTAGAATATTAATCGGTTTTTTATCTCTGAAATGGATCTTGGCAATCTGGCAGATGCAGTTTTTGCAAAATTGATAGCAAGCAGCTTTGCTCTGTCACTCGAAATTCTCACTTGCAAGAATAGAGGTGTTACAGTGGTAAGAAGTCCATATGTCATTAGTTTGTAATCTGCACAGTCCAGTGCAGACCATGCTGAAATGAAATTGCCTGATGATATCATGGGAAAAACAAAACTACAAGAAGAAAAAAGAATAGGAAGAAGAAAAGGCAGGACATTGAGGGAAAAACAGTCAGCATTTGTCTTTTAATTTTTATCTCATCGTGCTATGTAAGTGAGGTAGATGGCACTTTTACATATATATATTACATATATATATATTTTTTTTACATATATATCATATTTTTAAACTTTGATTTTAGCATAGCAAAGGCATGAATGTTTTCCAATATGAGGAATTCTGTAATTGGTAGGTCTAGGAAAAGGTCTGTAGAAAGGAACTTTGAATGCACTGCTGCATACTTTTTCAAATCAACAATGCAAACAAGTGGAAAGTGCAACCTGGAGAATCTTTCCAGATCAGATTGAATAAAACTTGTTTTTTTTTTACTTTCTGTTCATGATTAAAAAAAAAAAGAACCTACTATTACATGATGAAAATGCTTACTGAGAAAAGTAAGGCCATAAGACAAGTCTTGTTTATAATGAAATATATTATAGTATTTATAAAATGGGATACCTTATGCTGATAGTGAGACCAGAATATAATCCCCTCATTTTAGAAATCTATACGCTTATCCAATATCAAACAGCAATTTTTTGGTGGAGTGTAGAAATGAACTTGGAGTAGTCACAGATCCCAAGCCACTTGTCTGCTCTCCTTCTAGAGGCTGCAAATGTGATTGGATTTTCCCAGAGTCTCCATCAAATGCTGGAACTACTTAACATTACATTCTGCTGTGTATTTATCATTTATTTATTTATTTTTAGGAGAAATTCAAACATTCATTGTACTACAAAAGGGCAAAGGGCTTATGTGAGGCCTTTTTAGAATATTTAAATATTAAATAATGCCATTGACATGTTGGAACATTTTATAGCCCAGATAACATTTGTTTTCCCCATTTTCCCAATAACAAATCCTACATAAATAGACTATAATTGACAGTTCTATATGTGTTTCTCACTTATAAACTAGCACAAACAGATCATCAAATAAGTTTAAGGAGGTTATCTCCAAAATACTGAGGGCAGGAAGGGAAAAGAGACCTCATTTCCCTATCAGAAGATTATAGCATTTCCTTACTTTTCATTTGGTTTCTCAGTGGGGAGTTGTCATGAGTGTTAGCCTATTACAAAGATGAGGATTTAATTGTGGTAGAAAAGTTGACAGATGTTATCTCTTACAGCTAGTTGCAAAGTTTTTGAAATTTTCTTTTAAAACAGAGCAGAATGTAAATTTGTTCCAACCAAATTATTTTTATAGGGCCGTCCTGGGATTTCTTACTGTGTGAGAGAGAATAAATAGGGTGAATGGACCCCAGTGGGACAGCAGATACTTGGGTCTGAGAACACCTCCAAGAACATAGGTTGGGTTTTTCCTCTGGTTGATTCAAACTAAAGAACTGAACCTGGGTCTTATGTATGGCAGGTGAACACCATAGTCGGCAAGTTCTCTAATCTTTGCAGATCAGTGACATGCCTGTTTTCCAGTTCATGTACTTTCTCATTTAAAACTTCCAGCGGTCTTGTGTTCATCCCCATGTGACAGGGAAGGGTTTGAAAGCTCAGTAGTTACCGCAAGAGGATTTTTTTTTCAGTGATCTGTTGTCTATGTGCAAGAGGGAAATAATTAAATGTTTTAGTTGCCTCTGCCTAAGATGTCTGCAGATGGAAAATAAGCCATCATGGTTTAATGGATGTATAATAGGAGAGAAATGTACCCATATTGTGAGAAAGCTCACCTGCAATCAACTTGGTCTGAGTGCTAAAAAAAGCCAAGCCATAGTAGGGGCTAATTAATATAAAGTCTCCCCTTTCTGTTTTTTTAATAGAAATTACTTAATATCAAGTCATAATTACATTTAAGAAACCACACTTGAATAGTGCAATACATGATGACAAAAATAAAGGTAGAGAAAATGCAGCAAACTACAATCAGCTGAATAAATACTATTCCTTCCACATGGCTAATAATAGAACAGTCATCTTTTTAAAATAATGTTTTGTAGAACACATGAAAGTCCTAAGTTAAATAGTCTAGACATACTTTGCTAACTAAAAATATCAGGATTCCCTTTAAGATTTCTCTTTGCAAAACTTTGCAAAATACTGGAATCTGTGCAATTTAAATTATACTGAGGGTTCCTCCTGTAGTATATGCACCAGAGAAGTCTGATTTTAACAAAAAATGATTAATTTAATTGAATAAGCTAATAAAAGTTCTAAGAAGAGAGGGCTCATTTGTATAGTATACATTTATTTCAAGAGTGGTAATGCAGTATGTAAACCTAGCTGAAATTTGGGTGCATACAAGCAAAAAATCTGGGGTTTTCATTGATTTTTAGCTCTTTAAAGTAGAATATACTCCACATTTTGTGGCAGGAGAGCATAGGCTTCCAAAAGCACAAAGATCATTTAAAATGGTGATGTCTTAACATATATTTCACTCCGGATAAAGCAAGTAGGATCATTTTATTACAATGAGTCATACATTTAAAATGCAAGAATCCTGTAAGGTTACTGAGGCATAACAGTGAAGAATTTTTTTCTCAGTTGTGTAAATCCCTGTATTTTGGTTGTGAGTGGCTGATTTGCATAATCACAGTACACTTGTTTTTCCATAACTGCACTGTGTATAAAAGTTACTCTATCTTAATTGTTTCTTATACTTCCTATCCCAATTTACCTTTAATCTGCAGAACGTTTAAGCTTTTTACCAGAAGGAGCAAAAAGGCACCATCTCTACTTTTACACTTTGCCTTTTAAACATAGTCATTCCAACACCTGAAGAAGAGAGTAGAACAAAGTAGATAAAATGACACACTTCTGAAAACAGAATTTCATTAGTAGACACTGTGAGATATATTGATTCTTTCCTTCCTCCCTCCCACTGCTTTTCCATCTGGGCCTTTTTTTAAGGCTAGGAAAATATTTGCCATACATTTACAATAAGCAAGTTCTAGCAAGGCTATGGGACAGTATCGACAGCAAAAGCTATTGAGCAGAGGCTTTAAATGTCAGGATACTAATACTAACCATACGCAAATAAAACAGCATCAATCAGCATTAGTTTTCTTAATAAACATCATTGTAAAAGCAAAGTGATCTTGATGTATTTCCTAAGAACACATTCCTGTATGAACAGAACCTTGTTCTGAAACAAGGTCAATCAAACAGCAAAAATACAATAAAATTCCAGGATACATCTGACCAAATAATGATATGCTGTTAATGCTTCTGCTGTAATCTTGAGTAGCTGTAATAGCTGAATGCATTGCATCCAGGATACTATCATTACCTCTTTAATAGAAAGTTATTGCATATTTCTTATGCTCTTTGCTGTCCTACATTGTAATTAGATAAAAAATTACATTTCTATACCAACCTTATTCTGAAATGTTTGGCTGGCTCACAACACCATTTGACCTCAGTAGCTGCTGCTCAAAACCCCTAAATTTGGTTCAGTGTGTAAAACTGACTGATAATCCCCCAAACCAGGAGGTCAGAGCTGTATGATGATTCAGGCTAAACGCCAATGTTCTGTGCAGACTTGTTTCACATTCTGTTTGCAGATATTTAGAGAAAGGTTTATTTGCCTCTCCTTGGTTTAGTGAATAACTGTCAAAACAAAATGGCACTGTAGACTGTAGAGGAAACTGTTACAAAAAAACGTAAAAATAACTGTAAGAATCAGGTCTGGTTTAATTCTAAATAACAGTTTAGTAAGCTGAAGTATAGAGTTGTGATATATTTGTGTAAATTAGCAAAGAAAATAATTCTGGATTTATATGTTTAACCATTTAAGTTAAAGTTTCAGCATTCAGCAGTCATCCTAGACACACCTCATCATTTCTTTCTCCCTGCTGGTCTCTGCTGTTCTACCCTTCTGCCTTTCTTGATTGACCAGCAGAGGTTGCGTTAAGTGTTCTTGTTACCCTCTATAGATGGCAGTGAAGTTCATTTCTTAATTTTTCATTCTTATTTGGCAGCAAGGTCATCAAGGAGTTATTACAGAATTTTGTCTATTGTTAGAAAATTGAGGACTTTGTGCATGGCATCTTTCTGGAACTTAATTTTTTTGGAGCTGCCAGCTTGATCATTTGTAGAAAATAAATTCAGGCTGTTCATTTCACTGCTTCTCCGAATGGTTCTGGGAGTACAGGTATCGCTGGCACAGGTAGAAGGGCATGTTTTTTTCTAAGTTCATAAAAAAGAATTGAAATGCTGATAATAAAATGCTTTCAGATTTCAAAACTGTATTAATAGACAGAGGCAAATACTATAAAATCTGAATAAAGTTCTCAGTGATAGCTATTATTTATATTTCCATGGCATACACCAAAGTTAGTCATGGCTGAAGATCTTCTTAGATTAGACAGAAAAAAAATGAGTATCTGCTTCAGAGATTTTCCTGTCTAAATACAAGGCAAGCAATAGCTGCCTGCATGCAGAAAATAAGGACTATATATATGTATGTTCATATATATATATATATGTATACACATAGATTTGTCAATTCAATAAGCAGTGATGTTAGCTTAGAAGCAGTCTGACACTGGCCAGCAACTTAGGTATCCTGGCAAAGAGGACTTTTAAGGAGAGATTTAAAGAACAAAGAAGTTTTTTTATTCCATTCAGGAAAGTCTAAAGAACAGTGCTGGAGGAAGTGGGAAGGCAAAAATTCAAGTCTTCATGTTTCCCTTCCTATTATCAACTCGTTGGCAGTTGCTCATGCCAAGCAAATACATGCAGCTTTACAATGGGGAAGAAACAGGGGAAATCAGAAATAAAGGTTTATTTTGGCACACAGAACAAGTACAAGAAAGAGCTATTACAGTACAATAATAGAGAGGAAAAAATCATTACTTCTAAATATAGCAATTTAAATGCAAATCTCAGATTACTTTGTTTTCTTCCTGACCCCCCCTAGTCCCAGAGTTCAGTGATTACATGAAAACTTCAACATTTTTTGTTTTCATTACATAAAAGTTTCTAGATCACCTGCTGGCAGGGAAAAGCTTGAAAATACTGCCGACACACATCCAGAGGACACAAAAATCCTAAGACAAAGAAAAACAAATCAACTTTGTTGTTTTATAAATTCATAATATGACAATACCTTCATTATTTTCATAGGCCCAGCATATTTTGAATGCTTGAAATTAGGAGTGCTGAAAATACAGCTTTTAAATATAGAGTACCTAAATAGATTCTGAGGGGTGGAAGAAGGGAAGTGAAAAACTCATGAAGCAGAACATGGATGAAAATCCTTGTCTAGAATGAATAGCATGTGGTCTGAGATCCTACTGACTTACATTTTTTTGATATTTTAATGATTGATTCTGTTTTGAAGAAAATGTTTACAATCCCTGAGTTATTTTCATATGCCTTCTGATAGGCTCCCCTTAACATGTCCAGTACTTAAACCTTTGTCACCATGACAGCTGCCAGTTTGATCCTCATACAGGAATGAGTTAGGAACCTCGGGCTCTTAGAAGTACAGACTGCTCTAGTGCGACCCAGAAGTGATGCAGCAGAATGTAGCTGGATCCAGCACCAGCAAGCACACATGCTTGCCAGGAGATTACGTTCCTCTGATGTCCTCCAATCAAAGCAAGCACAGAATTACAGAATCACGGGATGGTGGATGTTGGAAGGGACTTCTGGAGATCTTGTAGTCCAGCCCTTGTGCTAAAGCAGGGTCACCTAGAGCAGGTTGAACAGGAATGCATCCAGGCAGGATTTGAGTCTCCAGAGGAGGAGACTCCACAACCTTTCTGGGCAGCTTGCGCCAGTGCTCTGTCACCCTCACAGTAAAGACGTTTTTTCTTATGTTGAGGTGGAGCTTCCTGTGTTCCAGTTTGTGCCTGTTGCCCCTTGTCCTGTCACTGGGCACCACTGAAAAAAGCCTGGCCCCATCCTCTTGACACCCGCCCTTTAGATATTTGTAAACATTGATAAGATCCCCTCCTAGTCTTCTCTTCTCCAGGCTAAACAACCCCAGGTTTCTCAGCCTTCCCTCATCAGAAAGATGCTCCAGTCCCTTAATCATCTTCGTAGCCCTCTGCTAGACTCTCATCAGTATTTTCTTGTCTCTCTTTAACTGGGGAGCCCAGAACTAGACACAATACTCTAGGTGTGGCCTCACTAGGGCAGAGTAGAGGGTGAGGAGAACCTCCCTCGACCTGCTGGCCACACCTTACTGCACCCCACACATCCGATGCACTCGGGTCTGAGGGAGAACCCTATACCTACACTGACCATTGTCTTGGCTTCTTTGACAAGCCAAGGAGGAAAGGAGAAATCAGAAGAGCAGAGTCCTACAACTTGAAGCAGAGCACCAGCAGCAGCACCCCCCATCCCCAGCACAGGGAGAGCCTGTCGCATGCTAAATCCATGTCCTGTCCTGCAGCACCCTGAGAATACATTGGCCCATCTGAAAGGAAATACTGTCTCTTAGCCAGAAGCACACAGGGAATGTAACTTCAGCGTCAAACAGAATTCTACATCATTGATTATATGTGTCTGAAACACCATTTTCCAAAACAGCAGCTGGGTTTGAGTTGTGTAATCTTAAAGAAGGGGAAGGAGAAGCAAGTTGTCCTGTAAAATACATGATGCTCAGAATGTTTCAGGAAAATATCAGACAAAAAACCCCGTTCAGATTAAATTTTACAGCCATGGGGATGAAATTCATCTATAGCAAAGGCAGGGGTGAGCACCTACCTTTGGTGACAGGGTTTTAACAAGGGGTGCCAGAGTACCCTCAGGGGTCTCCTCTAGCACATCACTATGATTATTATTTTATATGTTACAACGACTCTGGTAGGTATTTTATTGCACTATAGATATGTCAAGTTGTGCCAGTGCCTTATAAATTGAGTAGAGAATTCAATTTGCAAGCAGAAAACTGAACATGGTTGCTGGCTTCCTTTCAGTACTGGGAATGT
>JAVSBS010005557.1:23943-74459 GCA_033124195.1 Coracias cyanogaster | reverse complement strand
CCTTTCAGTACTGGGAATGTATCTTAAAATTTCATTACTTTGTGTGAGGGAAAGTGCACTAACATTATGTTTACATGCATAAAATAAACACAATCTTTGCTAGTCTTTTTCAAACTTACCTGCAGATGAAGTGTCTACAGAAATTACCCATTATCTGTTATAATTCAGTTTGTAATCTTGCTCTGAAAATGAGAGTTCATGGAACAATTGTTCTGAACTTAAAATTGACAATACATTTAAAGATTGATTCTCAGCAACATACTGCATAAAAGAAAAAAAAAGCACTTAGAACTATGGTTAATAGATTAGCTTTTAAAAAATATGGTATAATTGGGCAATGAAAATACAGGAATTGCTGTTAAGATTGATATTTCATCCTTACCTCAGCTACTTGTGCCTAGGCACTGTGGCAAGCTACAAGATATTCTCTTGCATTTTTATAAGAACCAAGAGTAGACAGTGAAGCCTCTGTTACTCTGAGGCACTGCTGTAATCTGAAGAATAGAATGTCATTCCTTGTTGTTATTGTTAACTATTCTACATAGAACAGGGTGAGTTCACTGCTGAGAATTATCCCAACCAAAGTCTTCCCTGAAGGGTTATAAATATATAATACCCTCCTTATTTTGATTGCTGTATGTTTTATAAAGGATTTAAACTTTTCTAAAGAGTCAATAATTCCTTTATTGATATACGAAGTGTTTAAGATACCTGATCATTAATGCTAGATTGCTAAGATGGGTGAAATACTAAGTCACAGGAGCTTTCAGGAGTGGTGTAGGTCCATAACATCCTTTCTTGCATTCCTTATATATTTTTAGTCTTGACTTGTATTGCAAGCAAGATCTTGAACTGGTCTAGATCCAAAAAACCTCTACTGCTTCCAGAACTCGCAGCCAGTTTGTGAGAGCTGTGGAAGTGGCCTCAAATCTTCAGAAGGATCTTGGTACGGGTAGACTTTGCTCTGACTCCACCAAAGGAAGCTGTGCTGCTGAACTTGAATGACTGCCTCATGAAGGCTGAGTTCCAGCTGGCAGCTGAGCAAGCCATCTGCCTACTCCTGTGCAGGTTTTTGAATCTGAATCTAATCTTAATTATCAACTTCAGCAAGAACTCCCTAATTTGCTTACAGCCCCTATATCATCTAGGGGCATGTTTCAGTACTGTAGCTGGCACTGTTTCGCTATTGCAGTGAGAGCCACCAAAATGAAAGATGAGGTTTGTCCTTTCAGATGGGAAAGGCATTTCAACCCACATCTAATAAGGACCTCCAGAAGCACTCAGGGTTTCTACTTTTAGAAAACCATGCTTTTAGGAACCAGGCTCTGGGAGTCAAATTCACAAACATTAGTTAAATGTCTTGGTTCTCTTCAGAAATACGCAGAAACAGGAAGCACTGGTTTACCCAGAAGGAAGAACTGGAGGGACATGTGTCTGAAATGGTACTGGTCTCACAGACTTTGATATCTAGGAAGAATCCTAGGTTAGGCCCTTATAACAGACAGATTTACAGCCTGAAAACACTTTCCCTGACTTAGAGACCTGATTTCTCTTGCATTGAGAGCAATTGTTTCACTCTCTTCTGTCAATGTACAACCTGATGAAGAGCAAGGGAACTCATTGGACCAGAGACCTGGCTGACAAACAGCATATGCATTTTGCTGTGAAACGCCTTTGGACAAAATAAGCAATTGGTGAGTGGGTATTTTGGGGCCTTACTCTTAAACAAATATCCCACACTAGGCTACAGAGTATGACCCCATGAATCCTGAATTTCTTTCCTAGCTATTCCTGCAGGAAAGACAGATCCAAGTTAGTTTTCCAGCATGATCCCTTGATTTCTTTTAGTCTCAGGAAGACTAGGAACTCAGGTATTTCAGGTTTCAGCCTGAATGATATCCCTCAGCCTTTGCTGGCAGCTCCCATGTTGTCAGTTGGAAGCAGCCACACAAACCATTTATTTGACACAATGGAATAGGGGTGGCAGTTCCTTGAAGAGGAAAGGAGAAGGTATCCCAAACCTGGTGAGCTGCCAATAGGATTGAAAGTCATTTCCACATGAGAAGCTTTCTCTCCCTAGAGCTCTGTCAGGACCATCCCCCATATGGCAATGGGGAGGAAACCTGCAGGAGTGAGACAGACATCAGATTTTTTTTTTACAGGAAAGAGTTTATAGAGAGGCTGTACATTCTTCACGTAATCAGCAATGTTGCTAATAATTTTTATACCTTTCTTACAGATATTTTTTATGGTCCTTTCTTGCCAGAGTTCATTTAATTTTCTATTTTCCTTCTGGTTTATTTCATTTGTGTATTTATTAACAATTTTCTCCTGGCCATGAAAAAATTGGCAGGAGCAATATACATGCTAACCCAACATTCAGACTTGTTTCTTCTTTTGGTTTCTATAATAAAATAGCCAGCTATTTTATTGTGTTTTCTAAGACCTCAGTATCCAATTTTCAGCAAACACGTGCTCTAAGCTGGAATATACCATTTCACATCTGAGCCCCAGAGTCGGTTATTTGTTTGTAATATACCATGGGTACAGATTTACCTGCAGCATGGGAAAGGGAAGAAGGACAGAGGAAGATAAGGCAAACTTACTATTCATAAATTTCAGTCCAGTGTAGCATATTAGATTACAACTCAGTGATGGTAATCACTTTATATGAAACTGTTCCAGAATACCAATTTCTAAACTTTCTTGTTTCATGAAAAATTTATTGATGCGTTTTAAGTCCTAGGTCAGCAATACGACCAAGATTGCAGAAAATAGTATGAAGAGTGGAGAGGACCAGTGGGCAAGAAAGCTTAATGTTACCTGAACTCAGAGCATAATATTAATGATAATAACATAGCATGGAAAAAATGTCAAAATTGACTTGACTGTTATGAAACAGCCTTGCATCTATTTGACAGTGATTGTATGGTCCAAAAATAATTATGCACATGGTTTTTCTTTATTTAAATACAGGTATGTAGAAAGAAACAAATTGGAAGAGGGAAAATATTTGGTTTTTTTTTCTATACAGGTAGTGCATTAACTGAAGTGTTTAAACTGTGCAACATCCTTGATTTGCAACAGCTCAGCTTTGTTAGGAACTGAGCGACAGCTGGGCTTTAGTTCTGGAAACTGCATGGATCTGTCCAACATTGCTGCTACTACTTCTCACTGCCACCTAGAATAAGAAAACTAGCTATAATTTTGTAATGATAATGATAAGAAGCATTTTTATTCTGTTGAACTGAATATTTATCCTAGTAATTCCTAGTAGAAATGGAACAGAAAATATATCCTCTTTAAAAACAAAAAAATAATCCCCTAAATTGTGTTCACATTAGGTAAAACAAATTGTGATACCAAATCCCTGATAGCATAACAACACCAGCTGAACTCTGCAGTGAAGGAATAGTGCAAAGTGGTGAACAAGTTTTTTCTTGTTTTCAAGTCTTTTTCTAGGCTGACCTTCACCACTTTTCTAAATAACATGAAAGGCAACAGAAGTACATTCTTCCTTGATATAGCCACACAAATATAACCTGGGTGCGCAGGCTGAGTTCAGATGTGGAGATGATACACAGCAGATTTTAGAATTTCAAAAGGCTTAATCCAGTGAAGTATTTAAATGCGTTCTAACCTTTAAGCTCCTGAATAGTGCATCGAATTAAATTTGTTACACACAAGTGGTCTGGAGTATCAAGACTGTAAACACTTACATTTCTAATGCGTGCTGCAATTTACCTGATGAACTGCTACATTAATTCATATTTTAATAGAAATTAATTTTACTTTAGCTATGGTTATTTTATAAGTTTGTAACTCTACAAGTGATGCAATTTTAGAGATGTACCACACACATATAAAGTGATAGTAGCAAATTTCTTTACAGACCTTCATAAATATCAGTGTAATTTTTTTACCTTCCATTTCATTTTAGTAGGCTGCTTGCTGAGAGTTGTACCCTCTTTTGTCACATGGCTTATTATCACAACACACATTTTGATTATTGTTGTCAAAAAAAGACAGCATTTAGGGTAGTTGTTTAGTTGAAATGATCAGTAGAGTGCTACTTTGAGATCATTTGGGACAGGGGGAACTGAAATTTTCCAGTGGAAACCGTTAGAAGAATGTAATTACCTCACTTGGGATTTGGGCCAACCCTGCAAACATCCAATTTCCACAGAAGCGATTGAGGTTCTTTCCATTTAGTTTAATGAGAGTTGGATGGGGCTGTAAGGCATTACAATCCTTTTGGGAAAATCCCAGGGGATCTTTCATCACCACAAAAGCTGAGGACATTGGTTTTATGCTTCCTCCAAAGTACAGCAGCACTTGCATCAGCACCACAGTTTCTCAGCATTACTGGCTCAGGGGGAAGCGGGCCACCACGGTGCCGCTTTCTGTGCCTGAGAGGGATCCAGGATACTGGCAGATGATGATGTTTAGCTTTCTTCTGGGCTCAGGTCATCCATGAGCTTTAGTGAGTTGTTCAGCTGTTTGGTGGGTGTACTGGAGTGCTGTAGCAAAGAGCAGGAATTGGATGTGATGCCTCACAAATTCCTCCCTCCCTTCAGCTTTGGCTCTGAGAAGCATCTGAAAGTCAGCATCAGACTGTCATGGGGTTCAAGACTTTTTCAGTGGCTGGACCCCAGCAATACTTTAATCCTTCCAGACAAAATTATAGTATTGCCTTCAATGCTACTGATAGTTCTCTGTTTGGGCAGACTTCTTTAATCTTTTCCCACCTATCCAGGGGGATTATAAACTGCTTGAAGCATACATTGTATCAGTCATGTATGCTAAGATGGATAACTTTTAATTGATCAGCAAATGCTATAATGCCTCTCTGTTCCAAAGTTGATTTTGGTTTGGTTTTTGTAAGAGGTAAAGACAAGCTGTAATACACTTATATCAACATAGTACTAAAATAAATTATGCCCATGCTTATAGTTGTTGGGGAGTGTACTTACCATCCCATTCCCAAGCTTAATGAGACTATACCCAAATTGTGAAGGTGTTGAATTACAGCAATTTGTTACTCATTCAGCAATGCCGGATTGAGGGTTGGGAGCTATTAGGACACTGAAGTGTCAGTGAGGATTCTTGATGTAGCAAAGCATTGCTAATACTCCCTGCTTTCCTACAATATTTTATGGGCCAAGGGAAATAAAGGAGTTCTGCATCAGTAATGGGTTTATACTGACATTTGAGGAGTGAAGAACTGTGAGCTGTAAAATATCCATGTTCCTGTCCTGATGCTAGGTGAACTTAAAATTGCCTTTTCTAAAGTAGGAAAAAAAAAAAAAATCAGTGATTCATTCTTCAAGAAGGTGAAACATTTGCTTCCACCAGACAGATCACCATTAATGACAGTATGTATCTTCAGTCTCCATGTCAATAGGTCTGATGTTCTGAGAATTACTGTTACTGAGTATGTTGACAAGATGTATGGCTTGTAAGCATTAGAGGTCACATCTGTGATCTGAAAGTAAAGGATAACCAATTTGTGACTTACAACTCCAGTTCTTCTCACTATCTTTCACCTACTGTCTCTTTTCCTTACTTTTTCCTGTGTCACTCATCACACAGCACCTTCTCCTCTCATTTACACTTTCTCCCTCTCCAGAAAAAAAGGAAGAAAAAACCAAACAGTTTTGCCATCCTAAGACTTTCACAGAGAATACAGTTACAGGGGAAAAAAGGAAAGTGAAAGGCTCTGAATTTTTTTTGGCATATAACTGAGAGGCTCTCTGCCAGTACTAGTCTATGCTCTGTTTTCCAGGCTGTCTGTCTGCCATAAGATACTTCTGATTAAAAATAATAAATATAAAAAAATTACTTCTCTACTTCATACAAAGCTTACATACATACAAAGAAGGAGTGAAAAACATTCAGCTAACACTTTAGCAAAACACACTGAATACTGATATTTATTTTTAGTAACTTCAAGACTAATGTACTGTAAAATGTACCATTTTTTTCCTGTCACAGTGACAGAAGTCATGAGGGTAGAACTAGCTTGTTTTTTGCTCAAGACTAACACATCTCCTGTCAGTGGTTGTTCTTTACCCTATGAATATGTTGAATATTGCTGAACTGAACCATGAACTGGAAACCTCATATCCCTGCTTAAGCGTTTTCTAACCGCTACTAACTATGCTGTTGGTTGGACAACTTTTTTGGAAGGAGAGGCTGGAGAGTGTGTTGCATATAACCCTGCAATGTCAATGGCAGTCAGGAAAAATTGTGTGTGACCTCAGATGAGGATCAACAATTGAGACAAGCCAGGATAAATCGCATTATTGCAAAGTTTAGAGATAAGCCAAAGGAAAACTGGTTACAGTGCTGGCTTCAAGTCAGTTATTTCCTAGCAAGAGTTGGTTCAACCTGGTGGCATGTGAGGCCAATTAAATTAGTAGCCACTTGCAAGTGGCCACTGCTTTCATAAATGGGTAATCAAAATATAGTCTATGTTGGCCATAATTAAAATATTTTTACTAGAGAGCTGTTTAATAGGGTTTATTTTGGGGTGGTAATTTTAAATCTTCAGTGGTTGTATCTGTGGAAGCCACAGCAGAGATACTGGATCTCTAAGCCATCAGCAGTAAATGGCATCTATCATAGAATCATAGAATCATAGCATGGTTTGAGTTGGAAGTGACCTTAAAGATTTAACAATCATCTAGTTCCAACCCCCCTCCCATGGGCAGGGACACCTTGCACTAGAGCAGGTTGCTCAAAGCTGCATCCAGTGTGGTCTTGAACACCTCTGGGGATGGAGCATCCACAGCTTCCATGGGCAAACCTGTTCCAGTGTCTCACCACCCTCACAGTAAAGAATTTCTTCCTTACAGCTAATCTAAATCTACCCTCTTTCCGTTTGAAACTTGTCCTATCACTATCACTGTATCACTGATAAAGAGCCCCTCCCCATCTTTCTTGTAGACCCCCCTTTAAGTACTGGAAGGCCACTATAAGCTCTCCCCAGAGCCACCACTTCTCCAGGCTGAACAACCCCAACTCTCTCAGCCTGTTCTCACAGAGGAGGTGCTACAGCCCCCTTGATCACCTTTGTGGTCCTCCTCTGGGCACACTCAAGCAGGTCCATGTCTTTCTTATGCTGGGAGCCCCAGAGCTGATATATACAGCTAAATGTTTGTACCACACTCTGAAAGCACCAAATTGCACTGAAATAAAAATACAATGTAAAAGTAACATAGTATTTGACAGTCCCCTTTTCATTCTTTGGGAAATGTATGATGCTGTGATAAAATGCAACATCAAGAAAATCTAGATCTGAATAAAATATCCCTCATTAAAAGTTAAATACTTTTCACTTTGTACTTGCATATTTAGGAGAAAGAAAACACAATTTTTTTTTAAGTCATTGTTACCCTAAAACTTTTTAGCATAGTGCACAGTACACAGTGCACATATTCCCAAGGGGGATATTCACTCTGCTGCATGGGCCTCTGTGACAGCCTCTGCAGTGCATAAAAACTCACCTTAATATAAGTTTTGAATTATAAAAGATGCCTTTTGCAATCTTCTACAATGAAGTAAATTTCACACCAATATATAGAAAAATACCATGGAAATGACTATTTGATTAGCAATTTCAGACTTACATTTCATTTGAAAATTAGCTATGACTTATCAAAATATCCCTTTTCTATGAATCACCACACTTATCTTTCCTAAGATAAAGGAATGCTGTCACAAACATCCAATGCTTTTTTCATGTGTATTTGTAAGTTCACCTCAAGATATAATTCTACAGACGTTGTTCAGAATAGTTTTTTGCTGAAATTAATGGAACTATTTACAGCTGAAAGGACTCAAATCAGAGCTCTACTTGTCTAGAAACATCAAGCAGCAAAGACAATTACTTTAATGGGAGAGAATTTTCATCGTTTGTGATTTCTTTTTGATAACAGAACCCTCTACGTACATTTTTTTCTAACAACAGACCCAGTATTCACCATGGAATTTGTCTGTCTTATCTATATTGCTCTTTTACTTGAAGGTTGTATTTTTATTCTTGGAACTAGTGGGACTACAGGGGGGCCAAAGAAGGAAAGGGAAATGCTGATAGTGTCACCAATTCTATTTTGTAGTAAGGATAGTTGTGAAGGCACAATCATGAGAGGAGGAAGAATATGGCTTGCTTCTTATTCAGCGTGAAAAGGTTTAAGCCCACGTATCTCACCTCTTAGAGAAGAGAGAGAGCCTATGGGCTATAGACAGATTGCATGGACAATGCATTACTCATGCCTCTCACTGAGTCTGATACAGAAATCCTTCATGGGAGATGCAGGGACTTGGGAACACTGCTCTGTGGGAGAAGTGGCTTAGCTTCTGTGTTATATGCGGTAACCAGCTCACTAGTTAGGGTACCAACCAAGAAAATACAAGTCTCCAGAGCTCTACTCTCAAGCCTGTTACAATTTTTCATATAGAGAATATTTCATCTAAAATTATAGGAAGAGTCAATTTACCAGCCTTCTAGGGTAGTGTCATATCTACAGTATAGATCGTGCATGCTCTTATTTCATGAATCTTCTCTAACACAAAGCATGGCCTGAGTTGGAGAATTTCCCAAGAATATGGAGCCATACCTATGTCACAGAGTTAAGGACATATTGGAATTCAACCTTTTAGTAATCTGGATATTACTAAATTCAGTATCTTAGCAATCTAGTGAGCCTTGAGAAAGGGAGAAAGAAGAAAACCAGTGAGACCTGGAGATCCTCTTTACGCTGCATGGATTCAGACTCCTGCAAAGCACCATACCTTTATATCTTTGGCTTTCTACAAACATCATTATTTTAGGTTGCAACAGGATCAAGACAGTTCAGAACATTTCTTTCAAGTGAGAATATGCAGAGTATCTTTGTCTGTTGTAATATCTCATGGAAGCATGTTGTGATGAACTTTTCATCAATATTTGGCCGTCTTTGACCTTCTTTCATCTTGAGAATTGGTGATTTAAGCATTTTAAGAGTTTTCTAACATGAAGTTTCTTACCTGAATTTTTGACAAGAAGAGAAAAAGGATAAACCACTTTATTCTTCTACATTTGTCTCACAGCCTCTATACTGTATACTGGGTAGAGGGTTATACATATTATTTTATTTCTTCATGGCCATTTTAGTTTTCAGTGCTAAAATCACTTATGGCAAAATGTGATTTGAAAGTAATAAGTTTTCATACTGAATAAAATGTCTATGGAATGTCTTATTTGCCAGGAAAAAAAGACGGATTCTCTAATAAGAATACTTTTTTTTAAATCCCTGAACAAGACAAGGTTTTGATTGTGCCTGATTTTGCTGTGGACAACTGACATCAGTAACATAACACATCTGCAAAAGTAGTTTTTTTGTAGTTAATTTCTGACTTAATAAGTGAGACTGAAGGAGCACTTATGGCATCAAGCTATTTTCTTTTTTCCAACTGTATCATTTTGTCTAACAAAAAGGACATTATGTGTCTTAGGACAAGAGGTAACGGCCTCAAGTTGTGCCAGGGGTGGTTTAGTTTGGATATCAGTAAGAAGTTCTTCACTGAAAGAGTGATTAGCCATTGGAACAGGCTGCCCAGGGAGGTGATGGAATCATCATCCTTGGAGGTCTTAAAAAACGGGTAGATGTGGCACTTCAAGACATGGTCTAGGGGTCACGGAGATGTTCGAAGAAGGTTGGACTGGATGATCCTAGAGGTCTTTCCCAACCTGAATGATTCTGTGATTCTCCCAGTCAATGTGGCCTCCGTTGCTGTTGTAATATGTCTGTGCATACATCATCACTGCTTCTGCTTCTGTGAATAAACAATTCCAAAGCAGCTACAGAAAATGTATTTGCTGATTACTCACCTGCTATTAAAGTGGTTCCACATAAAGTGAAATGGCAGACACACGGGCTCTTGGAAGCTCTTTCCAACTATAAAAGGAATTCTGTGTGTTCTCTGCAGCACTCGAGCTGCTTTTCAGATGCACCATATTTAATTAGATTGGTTTTAATTAGACTGCAAATGCAAAGTTGCATCTATGTGTCACTATTAGTCTGTTTTGAGGCACTTTCAGCCAATAATAAACCATCATCTCATTTGCACTCATTTAAATGTGTTAACTTTTTGCTTGCTGGAATAATAACTGTGGAAGAATATATATAACTTAGAGATTAATGTGGTGTTGTTGTCATCTGGCACCATATGCAGAATGTGAAGTAGCCTGAGAGACAATCATGCAAGGGAAGAAAAAAAGGACATTGTGCTGAAGAATTAATTCACTCTTAAATAAATCTTTCTGAGAATTCCATTTATAGTTATTTAAATTCCTTTAGAGTACTTATTTTTCAAGTCAATCTTTGCAAGCTTTGGACTTTATTGATTACTCTTCTACCCTTAATGTTTGTTTTCTTTATGATCTTTTTGGGTTTATTTCTTCATGCTTCACAGAGCCCATTTTCTTTTGCTGCCTTTCCCTTTGTCTTCTGAGCTTAACTCAGTTCTGAGGAGACAGAGTATTAATTGTTCATTACTGGTGATGCTACAGGTTTGAAAGAATTGTTGATTAGCTATTGTGTAGTTCTTATTAGGAGAGAGCACAGCTGCTTCTTTAGTTAATGGCAAAGTACTTGCAAGAGGAATTGGGAACCTGGGACAGAAACCTCAATGGACAGGAGTGTTTAAGATCATGGTCATTGATTTCAGCAGACTGATTTCTAATTCCAGAAGTTATTATTTTTCCTATGCTTAGTTATGGAATTCCCTTTTAATTTTTATTTCTCTATTCTAGCCAACCACGGGGTTAATCACTTCAAGTTCAGTTGTGTTTATATAGAGATAGAAGCAAGAACTCTGCTGTGTACTTTTAATTTTAAGATTTGATCATTTTTTCAGCCTCTTTGATCAGTAGCAATAAAATTAATCCAGTGAGAAGAATGGGGTTTAATTAAATGATTTTAATAAGTGGAATGCACTTTTGAGCAATGAGGAGATGCAGTGGTTGTTAAATAGCAGTAAGAAAATGTGTCCATGTACAGCAGCTGCTAAGGTTGACTGTAAGTACTGGAGCAAAATATTACTAGAATGGAAATATGCTGGTCTCAGGAGCGAAGTGTACATGAGGGATGGGGTTATTACTGGCCACTCTCAAGTTTGAGTGACATTCTTTGTGATCCTGAAAGCAAGTCATAGGTCATCCTCTCCTAGATTTCCTTCTTTAACAGGGAAATCATAGTTTTCTCTGACTATGCCAATTAGCAAATCATCATTTAGAAAACAATTCAAAGATAAAAGGCAATGAACATTGAGTGGTATCCACCAGAAGACTGTTGATCCAAGTCTAGTGTAGAATTTTTGAGGCAAACTCTGAAGACCATTTACTGCAGTGAAGTCAAATAATAATGTCTAATAATTGATTTTCAGAGCTGGCATAAGGTTGTTTCCTATTCTCTTTCCAATGAATAGAAGACACTTGCATTTCAGCATTGAGTTTTCTATATGCCCTTACAGGAGTGCTTCAGTTAGCGGCAAAAGTCTGTCCTGGAAGTACCTGTAGGATCGATCTGTGCTGAGCACATTCAGTGTCAACAGGACACTACAGAAGGAGATGAAGGAAAAGGATGCTCTTTCTGTGAATTGAGCTCGTACAATTAGATCCCATAAGGGATGTAAGTGCCCAGAATGTGTCTGGTTTTCATTTGGGCAGCATAAGGCAAAACTGACACATACTGCAGATAATCAAAGGTGGACTCTGGGACTGAGAGAGACCGTTTATTTCTTTTGTCAAATCCAGGAAAAATGACTGACGTAGTATGAGAAAAGCTTGCAGCCTGCATTCAGTATTACATGGCTGGACTTCAAACTCAGCACAGGTGGGAGTCAAGGGGTTTCAGAACGATGGAAAGCCTCCCATGCTGGCTGTCCAGCAGCAAGCCAAATGCAGGGGTTTAAAATGGAGGGTTTTCAGCTGAAACCCATAGCACATGTCTCACAGCTGCAGGCTGATTCTCCCTTTCACTTAGAATTGGAGACTGAAAATGCCCCTTTGAAGGACAGATGCCTTCAGCCCTTCTTTTTGGAGAATGGGGTTAGGACGAGAATGAGGCTGGGTCTTCTGATACTGTGCTGGTAGCACAGCTCGCCACTTTTTACATATTAATCTAAAAGTTGGAGTACTGATCTGGGAAATTGAGAGACTTAGATTAATTCCTTCATCAAAACAGAAGCTGTAATGTGTAACAGCACTTCTAACTCATGCTGAAGTCATGGCATTGTGTAGGAAATAGTTCAAACTGTAGGCCAAAATGAGAGAGGAGAGCAGATTTCTGGTTCCCATTCTCAACATTGCTAAATTTTAGAATAAGCAACAATCACCAAATAAAATACAGAAGTTGATGAAAAGAGTCATCTTTTTCATGTTTCTTCTTCTGTCCCAAAGCTTGCAAAGACATACTTCACCTCTGCTTTATGTTAGGTTTAAAAAAAAACAGGGGAGGTAAAAGTACTAGATGATGCTGGTGGATTAAAAGCTGAACATGAGCCACCAGTGTGCAATTGCAGCCCAGAAGGCCAATCACATCCTGAGGTCAATTGTATGAGGTTTAACAAAGCCAAGTGCCGGGTCACGCCCTTTGGTCACAACAACCCCATGCAATGCTACAGGCTGGGGGAGGAGTGGCTGGAAAGTTGTGTACAGAAAAGGACCTGGGGGTGCTGGTCAACAGCCAGCTGAACATGAGCCAACAGTGTGCCCAGGTGGCCAAGAGGGCCAACGGCATCCTGGCCTGTATCAAAAATGGTGTGACCAGCAGGAGTAGGGAGGTGATTGTACCCCTCTACTTGGCAGTCATGAGACCGCACCTTGAGTACTGTGTCCAGTTCTGGGCACCACAGTACAAGGACATTTAGGTGCTGGAACAGGTCCAAAGAAGGGCAACGAAGCTGGTGAGGGGTCTGGAAAGCATGCCTTATGAAGAGCAACTGAGGGAACTGGGGCTCTTTAGTCTTGAGAAAAGGAGACTGAGAGGAGACTTTATTGCTCTCTACAACTACTTAAAAAGAGGTTGTAGCAAGGCTGATGTGGGCCACTTCTCCCAGATTAATAATGATAGAATGAGAGGAAGTGGCCTCAAGTTGCGTCAGGGGAGGTTTAGATTAGATACTAGGAAGAAATTCTTTACTGGGAGAGTGGTTGGGCACTGGAACAGACTGCCCAGGGAGGTGGTGGAGTCACCATCCCTGGAGGTGTTTAAAAAATGAGTAGATAGCACTTGAGGCTGTGGTCTAGTGGCTATAGAGATGTTAGGATGAAGGTTGGACTTGATGATCCTAGTGGTCCTTTCCAACCATAATGATTCTATTATTCTAGGTCCAGTAAGGTTTTCTGGGATGATGCTCCAGCTGCTTGCCATCACAGGCCAGCGTGTGTTTCCATCACGTGGGCAGATCAGTGATCATCTCCCCATGTGACAGATTAACAGGATAAAAAAAAGCATTGGGACAAACTGCCTGTATTATTCCACACTGTAGGAGAACATTTTGTGCTGTTCTCCAGGATGGTATGTGTGCTTATAAAACAGTCCTTTCCAGGCGTCTTTAGATCCACATCATCCCTTAAAACGAAACTATCAACTTTGGGTTACAGCTGTAACCCACTCATGGCCTATCTGACAAGAGCTTGTGTAAATTAATTGTTCGGGCTAATTAGCAGAAGACCAAAGCGCAGCAAGAGAAAAAACATATGTATGTTTTTTCTAAACAGGCATGCTAAATTAGTAACTTCTAACGTTGTTATGTAGGCAAAGTGAGAAGCACTGCAACAGTGAGGACTGTGTTATACTTGTAATATGAAATATGTAATATGTAATGGTGAAAGAAACAGGAAACAATTTGCAGGTAGTATGTAGGAAATGTGGATTGAAAGATCAAATGCAGTCTGCAGCTTTTTCATTCCACAGACATGAAGAGCTATATTTGAACATCAACCATATAATTTTGATGTAGTTTTCAACATACTAACATGAAATTCCAGATATGTATATGCAAAGGTTGTGTTGTTGGTTCCTTCAGCAAACTGACCACTTTTCCAAGAAACACAGCTTCTCTGGTCTTGCCTCCTAGGAGCAGTTTTAACTTCTTCCAAAGTGAACAAGAAGTAAGGAAAACTTCGATGCCTATCATTTGCACAAAGCATTTTGAAGGGAATTGTCGCCTTACCTCAGTGGAACAAAATTTCAGCTTTTGTATTTATGGAGTCCAGAAAAAAGGCTCAGAGTTCTTGTCCTAAAAAAGATAGCCTTCCTTGTTAGGGAGCATAACTCCAGATTTGATTAGATCTAATAATGAGGTCAAATGATGCTTTTAGGCTGGTAGCTAATGTAAACCAAATCTATTTATCACTTTGGCAGTGGTTCCTGCAAGAAAGTTAATGACCATTACAGCATTTATAGTTAGCCAATCAGGAATGGTGCTTTTTGTGCAAAAAGGCAAAAGTTAGTAATCAATCATCATCATCCTAATCATAATAGTGCTGCTAAATGAGCTTCTGAAAAAGAAGAGTAACATGGCTATTAACCTTAACCATACTTTGAAAATAGATTTTATCCTACAAAGGCCTCTACTGATATGTGGGTTGCAGCCTTGATAGTTTCCTGAAGAATAAAGAAGGTCGAAATACCAGCCAAGGGCACAACGCATATTTAGATCCTTTGCTTCAGTCTTTTAAAATAAAACTGAATGCTTAAAAAGAGAAAGGTCAAACCTGCTATTTTCTTAAATAGCAGCTGAAAACATCATTTTGTTCAAGGGACTTGAGTTATATACAATCAATGAATAATCAAATTTTTCTTCTGTGTTAGCAGTGTAAGTGTCTCAAAACATACAGATAAAAAAATTGTATCTTTATGATATCTTCTGATACACATCTCCCTAGTGACAGCCATGGGCTGGCAGAACAAAGCAAAATTCTGCAAAAGCTGTTGTGCACTTTGTGCCAGTGGTGCTTTCTTGGGAAGTTTGGCTTGGTGGGGAAGAAGTGAGAAGAGTTATCTTTTGTGATGCTTGTTGAGGCAGAGGTGAGGCATGCCGTAGAAACGACTCACCTTTCCCATCCCAGCACTGGGATGAGGCTTGAGATTGGGATCTTGGTTCCTGCTCCCTCAAAATCTGCAATGCTGGTAAAAATATCCTGACCGGCACCTCTGCTTAATAGAGTCATGAAAACATTTTAATTTGAATGCCTGGGGCAAGCCTGGGACCATTCAGTCCTTCAGCACATGCCCTAGGCAGCCTGGCAGACTACACACTGAAGAACATCTTGCCTAGCTGCCCTGGTCTGCCAGATGTGCATTATATACCAGTGCAGCAGAGCCCACATCACTATGCCCCCAATCCCACCAACCAAGGTCCCCTGTATAACGTTCTCGAAACGCAGCATGGACCGTTTTGCTCTCTGCCCATTCCTGAGCTGAGCAGAGTGCCACATCAAGGACAGAATTGCCTGCCAGGAATGCTTTCCTGCATGCCCCTGCACAACTGAATCGATGTATAATTTGAGGTCCCTTGGAAAAATGCATATATACAGCCACAGCCAACCTTGCTCAGTCCTACCAAGGTGCGCAGAGCCAGCCAAAGGTGGAATAGCACAGTCTCAATTCCTGCATCCCACTCTGGTGCACTCTATGACTTGATACATGGCATAATCCCTTACCTTGGTCATGTACCAAGACCAGGATTACCCAGCAATCCTAGCATCCAGTTGCATTCAGATTTGAGAGGACACTGGACTAACAATATGTCTTATTCATGATCTCTATGAACATCTGCGTGGCTAATGCTGGTTGTGCTTGCCAACAACTGCACATAAGTATTATAGGGCCATTCTTGATGTTAGAGATACCCTAGAAGCAAGGTGGGATGTTTCAGTCGTGGTGACTAGGGGTAGGGAATTTCATCTCATGCTGAGGGTTCAGCATGAAAACGCTTGACATACAACCATTTATGCAAAAAACAGACAAGACTGCATGGCCAGAAAAATTATTG
Organism: Coracias cyanogaster; assembly: GCA_033124195.1. NCBI lineage: Eukaryota > Metazoa > Chordata > Aves > Coraciiformes > Coraciidae > Coracias > Coracias cyanogaster. Next base: position 58,412 of record JAVSBS010005557.1, on the reverse strand, counting down.
AATGTACCAGGTTTTTATTTGGAGCATTCCTCTTAAAAGCTGTCACCCAGAAAACCAAAGCAAGCCATGGTTGAACTCTGGTTTGTCTAGGGCTAACTCCTATTGCCTCAACGCTGGCAGCTCAGGCACTCCTTTTGAAGGGTCCCCACCAAAGAGAGTCTGTTGGTTTTATATGTCCTTTGTTTCAGGACCCAGTCTTGGCCATAACCTTGGTCGCTGCTGAGATATGGATGTGCCAGGCTTGCTGGCTGGGTTCCCAACAGAAAGAGGTCATTCATGTCTTAGGTGGACAGCATCCTAGGAGGATCTTGTTGAGGTGATAGAAGGGGTATTTAACAAGGGTTGTGCACAAGGGAGTGCTAGGCAATGTCCCTGGACAGACTAGATCTGGTCATGTACAAGCCTGGTGCATTCTCTTAGGCTGATGGCTGGACAAGGGCACAGCTCTTGTGAGCAGTCAGGTAGACCAAGACGTGCATGTACCCATGACACAGGCTTGGGACTTTACTCTGTAAAGCCTCTCAGGCAAGGCTGTCTTTTTATTTCATCTGTGTGCAATGTCTAATCTGGTGAGGCATTTCTTCTTAGTTGGTGCCTTTAGGCACTACCCACACACAAATGAGTGTCTATTAATAATGATAATATTTAATGAAAGAATCGTGTTCAAATTTGTATCTGTACATTTAAAATAACAGATCAAGAAATGCAGATATTCAATTGATTTCACTGAGTATACACTATTGCCCAGCAAAAGAAAAATGCTTTTACAGATAATTTCCTGTCACAAACAAACAAAAAAAAAGGCTTCTCATATGAGCAGTTGCTGCCTACATACTGCAATTGGCCTAACATAGTAAAAATTTAAAAACAAAGGTATAATTCTAGCTGGAGGAAGGAGATTGGGTTTGGTTTGCTCCTTGATTGTTTTTATAATTGATTTATCACTACTACAGCTATACAATTGTATTTTTTTTATCATTCTAGGCACTGAAGATATGAAAAAGTTTCTAAACTTATTAGAAATTAACCTTTCTCACTGCTTACCATACTTAAGTATGCGAATGTGTTCCTGTTGAAGTGATTAAAAAAATGAAAAAGAAAAAACACAAAGGCTTTTATGTCTGAAAGTATTAATCAGTTTTAGAAATTAACTGTTCTGATTATTCTTAAATGCAGAATACATCTGTTTTTTAACAAGTGGATGACATGTGTGTATATATATATATACATATGTATATGTATATATATATAAAGTTCTGTGCTTTAGATGAGTCTTTTTAACCTATCTTTATCTTACCTATCAAAGGGAAAAAAACAGGCTTATCTCAGGTCTTTTCAAGGGCAGGATAAAACCAGATACACGAACCTGCTTAGTACCTATTCAAAGTCAATGATATGGCTCTACTGGGCTGTGTAATGGTTGGAGGAAAAAGATCAAGTCCTAAGGAAAATGTTGTCATGCTTTTTATAAACAGAAAGAATTTGATTATTTTCAAGGTAGAAATACTTTACATTTGGCCTTATTTCACATAGAGAGACAGTAAATTTCACTGAGAATTTCACCTTTTTTTTTAATAAGTTGGGAAATGAAAATCTGAACTGGCAAGAAAGCTGAGGAACAGGAGGACTATTTCAGTGAGTAGGTTCATCAGCTTGGGATGTATGAGGAGTAAATTCTATTTATTCTGGGCTATTCCATACTTCAGTGCTTTGCCTAAGTGTATGGATTCTGTTTATAATATTGCTGGATAATAAAAAGCCAGGAGTGAGGAAATAAAAAACCATAATTTTAAAACTTCAAAGAAGAAGTGAAAAACTATTATCAAAGTTGCTGTACTGGGTTTGCGTGGCAAGGTTTTGGTAGCAGGGAGGGACTACAGTAGTGGCTTCTGTGAGAAGCTGCTAGAAGCTTCCCCCATGTCTGAAAGAGCCAGTGCTAGCCGGCTCCAAGATAGACACACTGCTCCCAAGGCTGAGCCCATCAGAAGCAGTGGGCAGTGGTAGCACCTCTGTGATAACATATTCAAGAAAGGAAGGAAAAAACACTGTGTAATAGCAATTACAGCCAGAGGGAGGAGTGAGAATATGAAACAACTCTGCAGACACCAAGGTCAGTAGAGAAGGAGAGAGGGAGGTGCTCCAGCTACTAGAGCAGAGAGTCCCCTGCAGCCTGTGGTGAAGATTATGGTGAGGCAGGCAGTCACCCTGCAGCCCATGGAGGTCAGTGACAGAGCAGATATCCACCTGCAGCCTGTGGAGGACCACACGCCAGAGCAGATGGATGCCTGAAGGAGGCTGTGACCCTGTGAGAAATCCATGCTGGAGCAGGCTCCTGGCAGGACCTGTGGACCAATGGGGACCCATTCTGGTGAAGTCTGTTCCTAAAGGGAAGACACTCACACTGGAGCAGTTCATGAAGAACTGTAGCCCATGGGAAGGACTCATGTTGGAGAAGTTCATGGACAACTGTGTCCTGTGGGAGAGAGCCCATGATGGATCAGGGGAAGAGTGTGAGGATTCCTCCCCCTGAGGAGGAAGGAGTGGCAGAGACAATGTGTTGAACTGACCTGTTGCACTGCTGGGGGCAAGGAGATCCAGAAAATCAGGAGTAAAGTTAAACCTGGGAAGAAGGGAGGGTTGGGGTGGGAAGGTGTTCTTAAGATTTTGTTTTATTTCACATTATCCTACTCTGATTTGATGGGTAATAAGTTAAACTAATTTCCCCAAGTTGAGTCCACTTTGCCCATGACAGTAACAGGTGAGTGATCTCCCTGTCCTTATCTCAACCTATGAGCTTTTTGTTGTGTTTTCTCTCCCCTGTCCAGCTGAGGAGCAGCTTGGTGGACATGCGGCATCCAGCCAGAGTCAACCCACCACAGTAGCACATCATGACAAACGAAACTTAAGTCTCATTGTTTATGCTGCAGATCTATAGTGACAAACAAAATTAAGTTTTAAGCTTCCAAACACTTTGCAAGCCTGGGGTCATTTCAGAGCATGGCATGTCATTACGCTCTCTGTGGGACAGTAATTACCCTGCTGACAGTGACTATTCCACACCAGGGTAGGAAGTGCTGTGTTTTCAGCAGCGTCACTGTTTTGTATGAAATGGCCATGCAGAAAATCTGATAGCAGTCCTCTGACTTGGGAAGAAGCAGAGTGAAGGAGGTGCCTGGTGCTGCAGTAGCTGAGGTGCCAGTGAGATGCATTGGAAAGATTACAGCCTTGAGGGGCCTGGCATTGGAGCCTGGGGTAACCCTGATGGATGCTTGGCTCTGGTGTCACTCAGGGTGCTTGACACTAGTGATTTAGTGTGCTGAAGGGAGTCCCTCTGCATGTGAGCTTGTGTTGCCTCCATAGTACCAGGAGCTACACAGCGTGCACGCACACCAGGGTGGCACTCAAGGTGCTTCCTCTGGTGGGATCTGAGGTTGACACTGCATCCCAGGCTGTTGTCTGGTGCATTTGTTTGCGACATGTGCATGGCATTCTCCAGCATTAAGATTCCTACACTTGAGGGGTGTGTGTCTAGGACCTGCAGCTGACATGAACTTTGCTACTGGCAAAGACTTAGCAGGGACCTGTGGTCCTGGAAGCATGCTTGTGGCAAATGAAGCCCCTGTTGTTTCCTGTGCACTGCACCAGTCAGTAATGTAGACCAAGGCTGTGTCTCCTATATGATGCTAACCAAAGTCATTTTATTCTCTATGTATTAACGTCTGCATCCCTGCAGTTTAGATATCATTGCCTGCCTCCTTTATAGAACACTTTGTGATCTACCTATGAAAAGTGCTATATATGAGACATTTTTATTTGGGGCTTCTAAAGGAATATTAAATCTCAGTAAGGAATAAAAGTAGTTATTACTTTCAGTGGGAACTTAGTGCATTATTTCAATAGTTAATTCTTTTAATAGTAGTTGTTCTCCTTTAGACTCTAATCCATCATTTGATAGCATCCTGTGTTAAGTTTGTATATGATAACAGACCACTGGCTTACAGACAGATACACTTTTTATAAGTTCATCTTGTCAGAAATCACAAATCAATTCATTCTTTAAAGGACTTTTTCAGTGGTACCCAGTGACAGGACAAGAGGTGATGGCCACAAACTTGACATAGGAAGTTCCATCTAAACATGAGGAGGAACTTCTTTACTGTGAGGGTGGCAGAGCACTGGAACTGCCCAGAGAGGCTGTGAAGTCTCTATCTCTGGAGACATGCAGAACCCAAACGTGCTTTAGGTGAACCTGCTCTGGCAGGAGATTTATGATCTCCAGTGGTCCTTTCCAACCCCTATCTTTCTGTGACTTTACGCCTGCAAAATATTTTATTTTAAAATGTGCCAGATCAGCTTTGCCATACTTGGCAATGGAGTTTTTACCTAGTTTTAGAACTTAGAACATTCAACACAACTAATTGTGTTATGCAAGGAATGTGATTACTGTTTTGAAAATTGAAGTACAACCCTGGCCCTCATATTTGCACAGGAAACATAGAAAATGTGGCACAAGTAACATTTCCAAGTATTAGAAAACTGAGAAGGAAGATAAAACAAAACAATGTTCATTACCTACAATGAATGAAATAAACTAAGAAAATCAAGTATATATGGGCGTAATTATTTTTCTCCCATCAGTTTCATGAGTTTTAAGCCTTATTTCTGAGTCCCAGGATTGATACGAGTGGAGTATTTTGTATCTTTGAAAATTCCAGTTCCAAGTCAGAAAGAGCTGCATTATTTTTTTTTAATGGTTTTTTTTTTTTCCCTTCAGACTATCAATCAAAGTTTAAAGTGCAATATATTGTATATGTCACAGGAAAAGTAAAATGTGTTTTAACCGCAAACTACAATTTAACTACAATTGTCCACATGATGGAAAGCAGTCATCTTAAGCTTCCACAGACTTGTTCATCAGAGTTTAATATTAGCCCTATGGGTTGTTTTGTCCCTTTTCAGGAAAGTATTTGGCCTCAGCTGGTGTTGGTACATACAGTTTTTGGAAAGGCTTCAGCAAACCTGTCTGGCTTTCAGGTCTGGTTGGAGCCTCTAGCTTTCCTCATCTTCCCCAGCTGCTCAGTATGCCTAGTGCTTTCTCTGGCAATTATCTAGAGCCTGAATTCATTTATTTAATTTTAAAAGTTTATGGCAGCAGATATATGAACTGATAGGAAGCATCAGTCTAAAAATAGTATCTACTTGATTAGAAAGTGTCATCCACCAGAGTCTTTCCTTTCCCTATGCTGTTTTCTGTGGTAAGTGGCCTATTTGTCACCCTGGCCAGTGTTGCAGTCCCTCACAAGGGACGCACTGTGCAGCAGGGAGCCAGGCTGCTGGTTTCTCCTCTGGGCTGTTACATGCCAATTGGGGGAAAATTGTTCTTCCACAGAGGGCAATGGAAGAAATGGCTGTATTTGCTGGAGGCGGGAGCAGGCAAGATGGCTGGGAGCTGTGAGAGGGTGAAAGGAGAGCCCCACAGAAGCACAGACCTTCTGAGAAGGGCAGCCAGGCTTCAGAAACCACAGGAGGGACCTTCCCGAGGAGCCATATGGCTATACAATGGCTATACAAGTGGTTGAGCTGAAAAGGAGCCTGAGAGAGTGACTCCAGCCAGCAGTGGCATAGCTGGCAGAGGGGAGACCTGTATTAGGAGGGAGAATGGGCAGGTTAACAGAGGAGCTATTCTTATTTTAGCATTTATACAGATGAAACCTGACATTTCAGCTTGAGGGCCTTTACAATCCCTCTGAGGTACTACCTTCAAGAGGGAGACATCTCAGCAGCTTCACTTCCTTGCTCTGGCTGCCTCACCATCCCCGTGTCACCTATAAACTCCCCTGCCTTGCTTTCACTCCATGTGTCTCAAGAGAGGGCAGAGGAGCTGATGAAACTAAGCAGGGAGGAGCTCAGGGAAAGCGGGAGCAAAACGTGTTGGAAAGAAGGAGAAAAAGATAGCAACAAAGACAGAAATAGTTCTGCTCTCCAGGAAGAAGATATGCTGTTGGGTAGATGTGTTTTACCATGACAGAGAACATATCATATACCTGAAAAGGTGAATTAATACCAGCAAATTCCAATAGTATGTGTGAGTTTGCCTTCAGGTAAATATTTTAGCAATTTTATGCATCTTCACTTCCAGCTTTGGGAGCATATGGTAGGCACATCAGATCTTCAAGCAGCCCAAGCAGCGCAGCTGAATTTGTAGCCATATCTAGAATTACTGCTAAATTCAATGTCAATTTATTTGCAAAGACTGGAAAGTTTAGTCATACAAAGTCTGCATAATTTTGCATGATAATGTCTAACAAAGAAGCTATAGGCAGGAGTACATTCAATGAGTGACACCCATCTGATCAGTGCACTTTCACAGACTGTTTTGCATGTAGGGAACTTTCGCTGTCAAAATACACATCTCTTTACTCAGTTAAAGCTTCAGTAACTTCCATAAACTATTCATAGAGATGGTCTTATGCAACTCCATGTGCCTGAAGAATAGAGAAACAAGGGGAAATGTCAGCGTGAGAGCATTTGTTAAGTTACTTAGTTCCTTCTAGTGGTGGGTCAAAGGTAGCATCATTAACTGGAACCGCGGAAAAAATCTATGGTAAATGTGAGAAAGTGAGAATAATATTTTGGCACCATGCTATTAAAGCAGGAGATCATACATAAGAGCGTTTGGGGTGGAAATGTAACTGTATAAGCCTGAAGGCTAGAATTTAAATCACTGGTATTTGTAAGTACATATTTGCAGTTTTTATTTTCCTCTTTTACAAGTCATTTTACCATGTATCAGCATTTCCTTTTTTTTTTATTAATCACCTTTGTATTCCTTCTGATGTGCATGGTGGCATCTATTACCTGGCTCTCAGTACATATTCTTTAAGTAACTTCTGAAGAAGTGAAATTGGTTCCCAGAACATGGCCCCTGGGGAGTTTCTATACAAAAGATCTGACTGTGACTATATATGGGGTTTGCTTCCTGATTAGAAGCTGTAAGTGCAAGAAGCTAAAGCAAAACTATGGTTTAGTAAATGAAAACTGCCAGTGCTCTCACGTTCAGGCTGTCAGAGCTTTAGATTAATGCAATGCACCTCACATACAACTAGTTGGCAGTTGCAGCTTCCTGTTAAGTATCATGCCCCCTCTGAAACATAGATTATTAATATTTATCAATTCTGACATGCCATGGGCCTCCTTGGCAGAATAATATGGAAGCTGCCATCATTTGATAGTCCTTTGCTGTCACAGTTTAAATGGGGCTGCTTAATTACTTAATTGGAAGTTGTTAGTGGACAGCATTTTTGGTATGGAAGTCTTCACTTTTTTAATTCAGCTGCTCTCTTCAGTTCTTTCTTGACCTTCCCTCTCTTTGGGTTCTAAGTTAATAAAGTTTCCTCTGACATTGCACACAGAAAGGAAATAAAACTATTAAGATGAAGGATTTTATTTTCTTTTACAAACTGCAGCACTTTGATGTTGTTGCATGTTTTGTGACTTCCCTCTCACAGTCTTTTCTCTAGACTCAAATGTCCTCCAAGGCATTCGATAATTTTAGATCATATAACAGGAATGTCAGTTTTAGACCCAAGGCTTGTACCTCTCCTAACATTCTATGTAAGGCCAAGTAAGGATATCTTTATATAGGGGACATGATTTGTAGCTCATAAACTGAATAACTCAGTAATACATCCTTTCCTTTGAATCTAGCATATTCAGAGGGACAACATTTAATGACAGGTTGGGACACAAGCTATGTTTAGTGCAGTGGAGTAGAGGCAAATCACTGCAAACTTTGTGAGAGTAATGCTTCAGTTTAAGTTTGCTCCCGTGGGCTGAGTGCCTTTGGCGGTTGGAGCACTGTTAGGTTAGCTCTGAAAGCGTATATTGGTCCATTGTGTCCTCTCAGATTGCTGCCTGAGTCCAAGCATGGTATATGGGTGTGGTCTGGAGACACACCTCATAAATGCGCTCCTGAGACCAAACTAAAGTTATAATGTAAGTGCATCACAGCTGCTGTATTTGTGAAAAGCCACAAATGCATCAAATGACCTACAATATGCACACTACCCTGACTGGCATTAGTGGAAGAAAGGAACGGAGAAGAAGAGAGAGCTCACAACTCCTTTAGCTGCATCCATATCTGACCGATACTGAGCATGAGTGAAGGATACAAAGTCAGTACCCAAAATGCCTCAATTATTAACATAATCCTAGACCCTACTCTTTTCAGTGCTCTCCTATTACTCAGGAGTAAGCCATGCATTTAATTTTCTCTATACTCTCCTTTTACAGATAGGCTTAATTCCTGCATTTCTGAGTAAAGTCCTAGAACGTACATCCCCTCTTAAAGATTTGTCTTTAAGAGCCTTGTAGAATCACCGAATGACATAGCAATTCATGACAGCTTCTTCAGAATAAGTGTTCTGTATTTGCCCACAGGAGCAGAACAAATAAAATAACACTAAAATATCAGAAAGTTTACATGCATATATTAATTATCCTTAAAGCAGTAGCTTTTCCTTGATTGCATAGGTAGGTATTGCTTGTTTCAAAGCACCCCCTTGTGCAGGCACTGGGTAAGACAAGTTGCGCAAGAAGCTTCTGGCTCCCTGACACCTTGGTCCCTTGGTCAGAATCTGCATTTTTCATGTCATCCACGCTGCTTCATCTGTCACAGAGGCCTTCTGTTCAATGGATCATGTCCAAAGACCTTCTCAGGTTTCACACTGCACTACTGAACCTGATCAAACTGGTTTAATATAGGTAGAGGTAGTCTTCAAACTATAGATTCCCTTTGTTTTCCATTTAAACACTGGAAAAATGAAATTATTCTAAAATCTTCCATAAGTATTCATAAAGTCCAACTGGAATTAACCAACCTTAATCTCCAAAAAAGTTCATATACTGTTAGTAAGGTTTTTATAGATATTATTCATAGTTGGTAGTAAAGCTGAAAAATTAAGACTGTAGATTTGAGTCTTCCAAAGTGACAGTGACTTTAGTCATTTCATTCTGGCCTGTTCACCTTGAGATGAACACTGATTTTTAAAACTTATCTTTTTCTGGAATTCAGGCTCCTTTGGCAGCATCATGACCTGGGGATCATAGATATGAAAACTCTCGAAGTCTTTAGTAATTTTGGAAAATCTGTTCTATATTATGTTTGTATGTCTATATTAACATTTAAAATTATTTAAATAATGCTTTTGAAAGGAAACAAACATCCCTTCAAAGCCAGTGATAACTGTGTGTTTCACTTGTATTAAATCTAATATTTACATCCACTGATTGGGCAGTCTCTGTCAATGGCAATGTTCAGATGAGCTATCTCTTTGAACAAGATAGCATGCTTTTATTGGAAAAAAAAAAATCTTTCCTTTTTGCGTTTTCAGACTTGAATGTTGAAGTTGTTTTGGAAATGTCCAGATTTTGGGTTACCCCAGTATTTTTCCTTTATTGCTTATGCTTTGTTTAATAGAAAAGGAAACATACTTTCTTTGAAGAGACAAATAAGGCATTTTGCATAATTCTTGGTGTCTCAGATATTAATTTGACGATCATTTAATTGCATCACAAGAGCTATTGGGCGAAATTAAATTACAAACAGATGAGAACAGACAATGCATTATAAAAAAAAGAAGCTGAGGTAGCTGCAAGTGTTTCAAATGCTCCCCAAGGCACCCTATATTCTTCATGCTCCACAGAACCAAGGCAGCAGTGCCAGAATACCACTTTACACAACAGTTTCAGCACAGAGGCACCTACCTACTTGCTAGGCACTTCACTACCTACACAAGCTTTTTCATCTGTGGGATGCATATGTATATGTCCTATCAACACCCACATTCCCTGTCTCCTCCATTCCTTGGTATTCCCAGCTTACCCGCATTTGATGTGCCCTTCCTCTCTTTCCTCCCACGATGCCATCCTGCTGGCAGAACCCCATCCCATATTCTTACTGCTCCCCATATTCACTGGCATCATGCTTCAAGCACTGCTGACAACGCAGCAAAACAAATACTTGGTAAATTTGGGCACAACATTCACTTCATATTAATGTATCTCCTGTAGATTAGCTCAGATATATAGTGTTATGTAAATACCATTTCAGATGCTGTCTAACAGACTAAGTGCATATGTGAAGTTTAGAATTTAAGAAGAGCACATTGCCTCTGAAAGGTGATGGTTTTACATTTGAGAGTGCTGGATGGAAAAAAAAAAATTGTAGGAGAGTCAGTTGTACTACAAATGTTACCACACCAGATTTGACAAAATTGTTAATGCATGAAATACAGATTTTAAGTTGTGATAAGTGCAGATCTAATGCAACTTTAACTGCAGAATTGCTGCTGCTGACTCCATAAAATACATCCCATAAACAGCTGTTAATCTGTTCAGTTTATCTTTTAACATTCATTTGTTCAGTAATCAGTTCTCATTTGTTCTACATATGGTACAGCTTCCCTTTTATAGCAGCTGCATTTAATGAACATTTGGAAACACAAAAGTATTACAGAAATCATTGTTTAACTGTTCTCCTGCATTATTTTTATGTCTGTTATCGAGGACATTTGAATAAAAGTTGGAAAAAATGGTCATTAAATGTAGAGTAAAGAAGGTCTAGGTTCTCTGTCCTCTTCCTGAACAGGCAGTTTGTAGTGGAAATTCCTGTGACCATGCTTAACACTGCTTAGCTCCTTTAAGCAATTAATTTTCTCAATTTATACTGTCCATTCCCTTTTGTGATTCACTGACGTCAACATGTCAAATTCGATTCACTCTTCCATTTTGCTCTGTGTCATACGAGAGACCTTTAGGTAATGCACTGAGCGAGTATCTTGCAGACCTGATAGACTGCATTCATTTTGAGATTTTTAGAAAATGACAGTTTTCCAGATTTAGAGTTTTGTCAGGTGTTCTGGGTAAATGTGGGGATCTGTGGCTTCATACACAAAGCTGATTTGTATGAAGATAATTCTCTTCTGGAGTAATTGTGTTTAATTGTCATCTTAATTCCTTTTTCCCAAAAATTCTGGTCTCTAACAAGACCATTTTATCCTCTTAAGTGTACTCTGTTATGTATTCATGCTTCAGCCATGTCCAGCATCCTAGACTGAATGAATAAAAAGAACATATGCTTTGTCTTTATAGGAAAGTATAGGTGAGAGTATAGCTACGTACTGCAACTTTGCTAGCAGTAGGGTATGATGACGAATAGAGCAAATACTCTTGGATTGGACAGTCGTTTGTCCTTGGTCACTCTTTACTGGTGACCTTGACCTGCATCTGTTGCGAGGAGTCTGCGAGTCTGTCAAATACAGCAGTGGGCACAGGAGAAAGGCTGTTCATTAAAACTGACTGCTTGGATCAGATGCCGTTCCAGAAGAGGGAGATTCCCAGTCAGTTCCACCCGATTCAGCCATAATGTCAGGTGGGTTGGGGAGATAATTAAAGAAAGAAGCAAGTGATTGCCTAAACGTGCCGGGCACTTTGCAGATTTGCACAGTGTAAATGTTTTGGACATATTGTTTTCAGATGGTTGATTAATCAAAATAGCTGCAAGTGAGTTTTATATGTGTCACCAAGCATGTAAATAGATAGATGTGTTAAATTGGCATTGTGTATGCAAATCCTCAGTTGGGAGAAATATGCAAAATATTTTAGAAAGGATTTCAGGTATTTCTGTGAGGCATTTTCATTGAGTAAGGCTTAGCTGTGAGTGAACTGTGCTTGTTTCTAAATTTAAACCTACTAACAGTTTACCACCCTCTTTTTGTCTGTGTTTCTTTTTCTCTTTCAGTGCCACCTTGGGCCTTAATAGCCATAGCCATAGTTGCAGTCCTATTAATCCTTACCTGCTGCTTTTGTCTCTGTAAGAAATGCTTGTTCAAAAAGAAGAACAAGAAGAAGGGAAAGGAGAAGGGAGGGAAGAATGCTATTAACATGAAAGATGTTAAAGATTTAGGGAAAACCATGAAAGATCAGGTAAAGTACCTCTCCTTTTCTTGAACTCTTGAGTTGCAATTTGAAGGTTTCTGTGTGATGTGTCTAGAAAAAGTTCTGCTTGTTGCCTCAGTAGTGGCTCAGTAGAATCACAAAAGATGAGTCTGGGGCTAGCATCACTACTAAAGCAGTCAGCCCATTTCCCTGCTCTGCTGAAAAAAAAAAAAGAGCAGGCATATAATGACTCATCTGGAAGGGGCAGTTTATTATGAGTACCATTTTGTCCGCAAAATAAGGCAAATGTGTGCAGTTTTCACTGTCCTTTTTCAAGACTTTGACCAGAACCTAGTACAATGTTTGTATATCTTTCTGTATTACTGAGTTTACACAATAAACAAAAGTAGCTCTGAACTCTAAATCTCTTTTTACACAAAAGCAAAAGTTCAACAGAGAAAGAAGCAACAGTATAGAAGAAAAAATGAGAAGCACAGAAACAAAGGAAAACAATTGAAAAGGAAGAGCACAGGAGATTGCAACACAATGATGTTGTGAGAATTAATTTGGTACTAGAGAGGAGGAGATTAAAAATAACAGGCCATACTTGTATCTGTAAGTCAACTGAGTAACTTCGAGGAAAAGATTAACATAATGCCCTTTGAGCAGCGTCATTTTCATGAGGGCAGAAAAACTTGTCCTTCAGATCTTCTTCATACAAAAAAAGCAGAAGGTTGTAGGATCTGATCCTCGGGGCTGTGGACTTGACTAATATGTTCCTGAAACGAAAAAAACATGTTTTTTAACAGGATTTTAGTATTTTCCTTCCTGGAATAAACTTGAAAATAAGCAAAAGAATGGGGAAATAAATGGGGAGTACCCATGTGTCCTCACTGCGTTGCCAGATTTCCTAAGCTAAGAAGACAAAGAACTATATTTTTAAACAGAAAGTGGTGAAGAAGTTTAGAAAATTGCTCTGCAAAACCTTTTCAGTAGGAGCCAGCAACTGTAAAGATATTGCGTGTCAAGTCTGTGCTCCCAAGACTCCTGGTGAGCCAGAGCCGTCCAGGACCACTTATCCAGCCAAAGAGAGAGGATAAAAGCATGATCAGGAATGAGCAGTTCCTTCCACAAGTTGGGACCTATCATACAAGAAAGCTGGGCTGAAGGTAGGTTGATTAAAGTTCAAGACAAACCTGGGACCCTGTGGACTATGGCCAGCTGATCAGGAACAACGTCCAAGAAGACAAGCCTAGAGTACAGTAGCTAAGAGACCCATGGAGCAGTCCAAAACAAGTGGTGAGATGCCACTGTACAGTGATGGAGGAGCCACCAATATGGCTCATCAGCCAGTTTTAAGAGTACTGCAACAGGTTAGCATGCTTCTCTGGGCATGTAAAAGGTGATGGGGGAAGAGCAAAATCAGGAGAGTAGATGAAGAAGCCTGACAAGCCTGATGACTAGCTGCAACTGGATCGAGTGGAGTCTGAAAGGTGCTCAAATAAGGGGGGAGAATAATGAATAAGCTTCAAAGGTACACAGCTGTCAGAGCTATTTCCAGTTTCCATTATCAGACAAGAGGACAGTTTCTGTTGTTCTTGCTCAGTAAATACTGTGGAAATGTGGTGGTTCGGTCCCTGCCAGGAGCTGAGCTAGGTGGCAGCTACTGCTGCCCCGCTGCAGCGCCCGTCCAAGCACAGAGCCGGGATTGAGATAAGGAGAGTTTAATACAATGACACACAGGAAACCATCGCAGTAACAACAGCAATGACAACAGTGAGAAAAAACAATGTACAGAACAAGCGATACAGAGCCGCACGCAAGTCACACCACGGAACCGTACTGGCCCCAGGGCATGATGTCAGTATGGTATGGAATAGCCCAGCCAAATTAACCCTGTCCTGGCCAAACCAGGACAGGAAAGAGAACAACTGAAAATCCAGTTGTTTTATTCCTTTTCATGCTACTCAATTGCACTAGCGATCCCAGATTGCCTTACTGCAACTAACAGAGTCCTGTAGAGGCACAAAGAGCAAACGACTGGAGCCCCTTGTATCCACATTGCAAGTAAAGCACTTTAGATGGTGCCCTGATGTGTAGTTTCAACCTTCGTTCCACCTGGAGACAAGATGCTTCACGTGCAGCACTGGTGTACTGGAGTGCATGACACCTGGTCAAGGCAACTTCAGATCTGAAAACAACCTCATCAGTACAAAAAATCAGTGATGTAGATGCAGCTGTTCCAAGGATAGGAAGATTAGTGAGGCCAAGCTCAAAAAACTCAAGAGTTCTCCCTTGGAAAAAATTTTATGCTGATACTGTTTTCTTCATATGAAGAATGTGAAACAAACCCCTTTTACTTTAAGCATGTTGGTTTAGCATTCATAGATTCCCTGCATTTGATTTATAGACTTTGTTCTGAGTTATTAATATTAAGTAATTGTGAAAAATATTTCCCCCTCAGCAACGCATGGAAAATCAGATCGTCAATTGTTGGGTTACCCTGGGCTACTGTTAGCCAGCTCCTCCCACTGAACCAAGAATAATTTGGAAGAACTGTTTGATTATGCTTGTGGAAAAATTCTTTGAGATGTCTGTTATGTTTTTTTTAACAGTGATAACAAGCCTAATATTTTGTTGTAGGACAAATAATGTACAATTTGTTGATTGATATTTGTGGAATTTGTTCCATATCATGTGAGGCCATTGTTGTATTTACAATATATTATTAAGTAGTTTCAATTCTATTCATTAGGACCTGGATAAATGACCACGGATTCTTGGAAAATAAGTGTTTTAAGTGCAAAATTACTTTACGTAGTTAATACTGAGTTTCATTTCTATCTTTTTCATGGGAAAATTTGATTAAAAGTTTAATCATGAATCTCTTGTCTACGAAGAGAGCTCAAACTTTGAAGTGTTGCACAGATAGGTATTTTAAGATTGTTCCATTCAAAATATTCTCTATAGTTTTTTAAACATACTATTGCCCAAACATTTTGGGATTTAACCAATGTTTTGTTTTGCACAATTAAACCTAAGGAGGGTAGATTCTCAGTTGGTGTAAATGTCAGACCTTCAATAAGTACATGGATCACCAGATCTCCAGCCAAGCTTCCTCCTCACTGTTTTGAATTTCAAAAACAGGCTACTTAAATTAGCCCCTTAAATTCATAACTAGCAGTCTGATAGTGTACAGAATTTAAGTCATTGGTATTCAATAATATTACCACCTTAATTCCTAATTTGTGAAATTTTAGCTGTCTTTTTTTTTCTGTATGACTGATGGTTTATGCTAACAGCTTAATTTTGAATTATCAGTGCAAATTTTAATATACCTAGCTGAACTCAATGCAATGCTAAATGTAAAATATTTCAAGTAAGAGAATTGAGCCACTTTAGAGGCTCTGGCATAAAATAGGAAGAATAACAAGAATGCCTTTAGCTCTTTGAAGAAGCAAATGTTAGTGTTAAAAAAATGTAACTGAAGATCAAGGTGTAAATCAAATGGCATTATAAAGGGCAGCGTACAGTACCAAAGATCTGAAATGTTGTCAAAAAGCCAAGAAGATTAGTTCAGTCATTGTTAGGCCTGAACCTGCAAGTGCTAATTACCTTCTGTCTTCAGCAGGGAGTGCATAATAACCGTTGATGGGCACTTGGCATCTCGCAAGATCCTAGTTCCCTAGGCACACAAAACTTGAAAGGGAGAAGCATTTAGTAATTTTGAAAGTATCAGCTTCTGGAAATAAAATTTCTATCTTAGTCTGGTTTTGGTTGTCCAAGAGAACTTCTGACCTATATGTACTCATGCTGACTGTGCATCTGTGCCACATCATTATAGAGCCAGATAGCTTGACAAAGTTATAGAGCCTTTTGACCTAGTGACTCAGTCAACTCAACAGTCACACACGATAGCTAGATATTACAGAAAGCGGAATAAAATTCTGGTCTCTGTTAGAGTATTTGTACTTCAAAATATCCAGTTTCCTGAACACAACTTCAAATGAGAAACTGTTTATGAAATAGTATAGAATATGAACAAATATAGTGGAGGTAAAGTGGGAGTTGAGTTGAGATGAGTTGAAAAATAAGATTAGGTTTTCAGTCTTGAAATCCATTTCCATTGCAATCAATGCATACTTTTTCAAGTCAAGTACACAACTCCAAGGACCACTGGGAGGATTAGGTTCCTTCTAGGGAAGGCAAATTGTTAATGTACTCCTGTAAAAAGGTCATTTCTCCATGGTTTTTACTAATGTTTGTGTGTGGATGTTTTAATTTTTATTTCTTCCTCCTATGTCCTCCTTGTCTATGTTGTGTCTCATGACTGTTCTGGATTGTCACTTGCGGTAGGTTTATTTTGCTATTTGGACGCACCTTGTCTGAAGCTCTGATACATATAGTCTTCTGACGGCTCTGGCTCCTCAGCTGAGATTTATATGTAGTAGCTTTGACACACATCAAGAGGCTGAACTAAATTGATTGGGTTTTTTTTTTGTTGGGTATATTTGGGAGGAGGCTAGAGGAGGGTGGAAGAAAAGAGGTTGTCATTCTTTCTGTAGTTAAAATATTAAGTCAAACTGTACTAGAAAGCTCAAGTTTAAAATTGATAGGCGCATAAAAGTAACTTGCTAATTTTATTTCCTTTTTGTATAAATGTCACCATATCAAAAGTAGATGAAGGCAGTGTGTATTTTTAATGTCTTGGTTTCTAAGTGTTGCTAAAATGATTAGTACCTCATGAAACTTGCTGTGTGCTCTTGCATCATCTCAATACAGTGCCCACGCTTTAACTTCTTAGTGCTCCATACCAAACTTTTAAGTGGTCTTCTGTTGGTGCAGCTGAATGACAACTAGCACCAATGTTTTTATGAGATCTCCCCATCACAGTTTTCATCTTTCTAACTTTCCAGTGTCTGCTAATGCCCTTTGTGGCTCCCACTACTTTTTTTTTCCCTTTAGAAAAAAAAAAGCCCCCAAACACCCATCTCCAGAGACACTATACAAGCTGCTGATTTATTGGGTCTGAATTTAATGCATTGGCACAGCAAAATTCTTGCTTAAGCTCAGCCTGTGGGCTGAGGAAAGGAATAGATGTAATCATTGCAGTCATGAACAGTGGCACTTAAAAATTACTAAAATCTAGCCCTGTTGCTTGGGGAGTAATCATTGTGGTGGTCTGAACATTATATTAAGTCACAAAGCATTTGTGGAGAAGGTCTAATAGCTTGGTTCTTTCTCTTTGCATCAGGCTAAAACACTGTTACTAGTGAAAGATTTTTGGCTTGCAATGAATTTGTCTGTTAGGTGAAATAGGAGATTTGGAGTCAGGTACATGTACTACACCCTGGAGTATGAGGAGTACGTTCTTGGCTCTACTACTGACTTATTGTGGCCTTCAGTCAGCCACTTTACTTCTCTGTGTGTTTGTTGTTCCTCTACATAGGCTTTCCTTTTACAGCAATATTCTGATTAATGTTCATGTATTAATAACAGTAGAACATCAGAGTGTCATAAAGTAACATGATATTGAAAGCTGTAATTGCACCTAACAGGACTGTAACTGAAAATGACTTTCTTAAACTATTTCACCTTATGATTTTAGGTGTTGAACAGTAAACACCCTTGCCTTCATGAAGCCAAAATACTGAAGGAACAAGCTTTTTAGTGTTAGATGCCCTGAAATATTTCAAAATAGTCTATGTTGACTTGGCAGCGTGACAATGATAGCCAAAATGAAGTCAATAAAATCTGGTATCCAGAGAGACTGGATTTCACTCAAAGGAACACAAGACTTTATTGCCAGAAATATAATCCAGGAGGATCTTTTCGAGGGACATGAACTCTGTTACTGGCAGTGGTCTTTACCTCTGCAATATTTGCTGATGTGCTTGTTGGTTTTCCCAGTTGAATGGCTAGAGAATAGTGAGTGTATTTCTTCCATGGTGACACCAGCCTTGGTCTCGGTATGCCAGTTCCCATTGGTTAGCATCTTCAGCCCATGGTGACATTAATGTTGACTGTGGCTTATCCACAATGCAATGAGGCACACTCAGGAGGACAGCATGTACTGCAGGGCCATTACACTGTAGAAAATTAGTCAGAAACAATGGGGACAAGTCTTTCATACAAAACAAGCCCACTAAGTACACTGTAGCAGTCAAAATGGATAGAATGAGTCCCATTTGTGCATTAATTCAACCTCAAGCTTGACCAATCATCCTGCCTTTTCACCAGCCTCAGAAGGCAACTGTGAAGGGTGCATAAAACTTCCTGAAAAATGTGAAAATAACATGTTTATGAAGATACAATGTTATAGATGAGCGTTTGTGTTCTGCAGGGTTTTCCACAGAACTCTTTTGTACCTTAGATTTATAGAGCCTTCAGAACCCTGAAAATACAGAAGCAACAGCTGTGAGCCACAAGGCTGGGCTTGTTAGCATTCCTGTCTTTTCCTCTGAGTCAATCCCAAGAAGAAATAGGAGCTTGCTTTGAATGCTTTGCAAGTCTCTTTTTCCTCCTTTTTAAAAGATATTTTTCCTGTAAAATAATTCATTTGTTACTTTTATTGTAACCTATTGTACTGTTAGGATGATATGTAGATACGGATCCTACTCATTTTCTTACATGTGTTGTTTTCTACACTGAAGGTCTTGCCACTGGAAGCTTCCATTGTCAAGGTCATTTCTTTCTTGTGTTCTTTTGATTAACAGACCAGATTTTTAATTCTTTATTCAGGACCAGAGTCTGCAGGTTCCTAATGAGTGGTGTCTAGAAAGTATGCAATTATTCCCTAAATTAAGTGATTTGAATCACACTCTCGAGACATTTACCTGTATCCACTGATTATATGGAGAGCTAAACTCTTACACTAAGTGCCTGAAGTTAGTGGGTATGAATAACCTACAACAGTTCATATCAATGAGGTATACATTTCAAACCCCACTGGGAACATTTCATTGTTAGGCATTTATTCTTTACAAAATGATGAATAATAAATATGAATAGCAAGTAACCTTCAAGCATAAGAATATCAGATAATTAATGAAGTCATTTAGAGGATGATCAGAGGGTGATCTTATCTTTTTTTAAGCAACCGAGCCAAAAGAACAGGTCTTTGCCAACTTTTTCTTCACAGATCGATGTGGCACCCAATAAATCATGACTGGCTATAGTTAGGTTAATTTTCACTGTTAAGTAGATATAGTCCTAATGATATACTATGACAAATTTTTCAAACAGAAATGGATGTAGTACTTGGAGTGGTCCTCCCATGTTGAGGAGCCAGCTCTGTCCCAAAGCATGCTTCCATCTGGCCTGCTGCCAGTCACTTGCGAGGATGAAGAACAATTGATTGAGCAGCATGCACTGGCCAAGCAGCCTAAAGCTGCCTCCTACTCACAGCCTGCTGCTTAGCACAACCAAGCACTGCCATATGTGAAGTGGGGGCCGACCATGCTGGTGTACTTGCAAGAGTGCTTACTTCTTTTCGTTCGTGCACATGGGCCCTGTGTTCAAAGCAGAGCCCTGACCCACAGGGTAAACTACCAAAATAGGCCCCCAGGCTGAGATCAGCTGCATCTTTTTTCAGCAAATAAACACTGACTACAAGAAAAACAGGTTGATTTGGAAGCTTAACAGCTCCAACTTAAATGTGTGTATTCATATTTTACATTGAACACCTCCAGCATTTGCTATATTCTTCTGTTGCACCAGAATAAGTTGGTATTTTAGTACCCAAACAATTCAGTGAGTTCTTAAGCTGAACTTGATGACCTCATGTCATAGAGCTCCTTAAAGAAAGAAATTCTTTTGAATAACCCAACAGACCATTTAAAACCTGGATAACAAGCAAGGAAGTAATGTCAAGCCGTCACATGCTGAACACAGCAGGGTCTTGCTCATTCTGTGCATCGGTGTGGCCCGCTGCTGGTGTGTGAGGCCAACACTCTTACAGCAGTAACGGCAAAGTAGATTTCACAATGACCAAAGCCTGGCTTAGCCACTGGAAACCCATGTGCAACATGCTCTTTAAATTAATTCATGGAGAGAAAGCAGATGCTGAATCAATGAAATGTTGCCTTTCCTTCTGAGGGGCTCTGATAGAGAATTGCAGGCTCTTCTGCTTTGTGATAGGGAATCAGCCAGGAATTTGTAAAGCCTTTTTTTTTTCTTCCTAGAATAAAAATTGGCCAGGTCAGAATTGCGGTGTTCTTGAATGTGAAAGAAATTGATAAAATGTGTGCCACCATTAGTGAAAATGCACCCATTCCTTGGTGTGGAGGAAATACTGCCTTTCTGACAATTTCATTGTTGGACATGGCACAGAACATTCTCGCTACAAAATCATTGTTTTCTTCCATTCAGCTCAGCAGGCATTGCACAAGCCTGAGGACTGGGCATCATTCACACGTTAAAAAAATATCCCCTTCACCGTGTAAACGAAAGCAAGGATTGATGGGGCCGGCAGAGATGGAACCTGGGACAACAGCTTGCCCTCTGCAGCAAATAAACTTACAGGCTGCAGTCAGTGTTGTGTTTTTCTTCCTAACATCTCTCCATCTTGCTTACTGATAACTTGTTTCTTTAAAAGTGAGGCCATAGGCCACCCCATAAATGGAAGGAACCCAAAAAATTCTGTTAAGGAAAGTGTTTCTTTATATATGACGCTATGCTTGCAGTCTTAAGTAGCTTGTGCCATGAACTAGGTACTAACAGTGAGACATGAAGATAACTGGGACTGGAATCAAAGTGCAGAATACACCTTCATGGGTCTTTGCATCCTCCTGGTGACTCAGACATGTTTATGTCCTCTACCTCGCTGCACAGGAGGCAAAGAAATACCCTTGCTTCCCTAGCAGCTTTTTTAGCCAAGTCTTGTATTAGCTTGCTTTCCTGGAGATTCTGCAGATGTGGAATCTGAAGGCAACCAGCAGACCAACTGTGCTAAATCCCTTGCAGACCTTCTCAATTCCTACGCATAGTTTTGGGAGGGTTTAAATGAAAGTGTACATGAAGCTGTTTTAATCCCCAGAATCTGTCTTGTGATTTGTGGAGGGTAGTAGTGGGGTAAGCCCAGTGACAGGGTGCAGGGCTTTTGGTGGAACTGAGGTGGAAACTAGATGTTTGTAGTGTCAGGAGGAAGTCTCTCTGAAGAGATGCTTTTGTCAGCTAGGGGGATGAAAGGGGAGGAAGCCCAGGAAATGTAAAAACCCACTACAAGGTGTGAATTTTCCAGAAGTGCAATTACAAGCAGTTTTGTTTTTACTTTCCTTTTTTAATGCAAAAGATGCAGCTATTAAAAAAAAAAAAAATTGAGAAATGAAGCATTTCCTTTAACAACCCAGAAGAAAAGAGGAAACAGCAAAACCACTCTTAATTATGTTATGGAAGTGAAGAAACAACCAGCAGATTGAACTGCAGATCCCAGATTGCTGTAATTTAGCCCTGTTTGTAGTAGGAACCACTACAGAGTAGATGAGCTTGAAAACTATTAGCTAAACATGGCACAGGAAAGAAAAGCCTAATGCCATATGTAGATTTATGTGTGCACCCTTGGTTGGAAGTGGTTTACAGAGCTCATTAAAACATGGATTAAATGAGAGGTTGCTAAAAAAAAAAAAAAAATTGTCTTCCAGGTCTAGGAAAACATATATTGTATATTGTGTGGCTCTGTTAAGGTCCCTAGCACAAAGTAACTTTTCCCACGTGACATTAGATGTGGATTTATCACCTTGTAATGGTTGTATTGGAGTTAACACTTTTTTTGTATATTCCTACACCTGATTACGTCTAAGCCTATGTTTTTCAGATACTTATGCACATGTAAGAGGATATAGATGTTTCATTGCTGTGTGTTTCTGCATATGTTATGCAGAAATGAAGAAACCACTTGAGTGAAATTCACAGTCATCACAAATCAGGAAAGATAAATCTGGTCTCCAGCACAATGTAATAATGCATTTCTATGTTATGTAGTTTGCAGAAAAAGCCTTTAAAATGTCATAGAATTGAAAGAAATACCAGGAAAGGAAAAGCTTATATTCCTCTGCATCTAAATACAGGCTTTCTGATTACAGTTGTGTCAGTTGAAGAGGCTTGAGGAAAGAGCTGGCTTATAATTAAAAAGATTTTATTGTTTCTAAAACCAATAAAATATAGCTGCTTATTTTAATTGATTGTAGCAATACAACAGTAAGATCCAATATAGTGTGATACAGTTTGCTGTAAATTGAGGGTTGCAGTACTATTCCATTAAATATTGATCTCTCAGAGAATCTCAATACAAAATGAAAATCCCTACGGGGTGTTTCAAGTACTTTGAAGCAATTCAATTCCTCTTCCTCTTTGGAACTCAGCAGCTGCATCAAACATTAGAAACTTCTGTGCTTCCTTTGACTCAGCTTCCTGAAGCATTGGCCTCTAGTTTGAAAGCAAATTCCTTTCTTGACGGTAAAAACTATTATATAAAGACTGCTGTGAAGATAATAATTTGTCATTTCTTGCCTCCTCCAGCACCACGACCTTGGCCAAATCTGAACACTGTCTCATTCTTAGTGTTTCTTAGTGCTTCAGTGTTTCTGAGTCAAAGTCAAGAAGAATTACATAGCTTCTCGGCTGGTGTGAGTAACTTGCAATGTCTTCCATCTGCCCTGGGAAATAGCTTTCATCTTCTAATAGGCCTCTCATAAGCTGTGGAGAAGAGTTTCCCAACAATGCAATGCTTTCTGCCTGCACTTGGAAACTCCCTTGCAAGAGGAATGTTAGCTTCCCATTATATTTGCCAGAGTTATAGTAGGAACTTTTTCACATTGAGTTACCCGCAGCTCTGGCATCTCCCAGATTGATCAGCTCTGAAGAAGAGTATATCATTTCCCTAGAGAGAGTATGGATATGTAACTATTGCCTTTATGCAATAGTTACAAATTCCTTATACCTAGAAATTAGCATATACGTTTCTTTTTGCGTTCTCCCTTTTATCTCAGAGGACAGGCTGTAGGATATTTCCTCTCAAACAAAATCCAGGTCAAAAGTAGATGGAACAGCAGAAAGTCCAGTACTTATCCCAGAAACAGTAATATGCTGGAAGTGTTTATCACTCTTTTATCATGGAGTCTCCTATTAGGACAATACTGGGGTGATTCAGAGCAGCAGGTCTTGAAGTTAACATCCCACTCTGAGTTATTGCTTCCTGTTGTCTCCAGGCTCAGATAAATGTGGTTACTTCAGTCGGATTGAGTCACATCTTTTTTTTTTTTTCACGATCACAAAACCTCAAGCTTATTTTTATTACCAGTGAGAGGAAGATGTTTGGCATAATCACATCACCCTATATCCTGAAGTTCCTATGTATGGTCTTGCAGAGGCTGTGGCTCTTGCCATAGAGCCTGTCAGTTTTGAAGTGTAATGCTTATTCTTGTGCTAACTAAAATATGCTACAGCCAGGGAACCTACTAGCAGCTCAGCCATTGAAATGTTTCAAAATAATTTTCATTTCAGGTAGTTCAGCCCTTCCAAATAGAAATACTTTAGTTCAAAAAGTATTACTCTTCCAACATCACAGGTGATTCTCATCCACTACTGACCTTTCCCACCAATCTCATCCAGATACACTGTAATTTATGTTCCTAGTAAAGAGTCCATCATTCACTAACATTCAGATGTTTAACTCAAACCCAGCTCTTCAGCTTGCATGAATCAATTTTGTTGCATTGATTTCAGTTGAGCTTTGCCAGCTGATTTTCCAACTTATTTCAAAAAGTAGAGAAATAATTGCTTAATACCGTACAATTTTGAGTCTGACCTTTTGAATTTAGATCTCGCTTCTGAAAAACAACATTTTCTACTTCAGAGATCAATCTTTCTTCTTACCACACCCACACAACTCTTGTGTGGCTCCGACTGTGTTCATGGCTGAGTGAGAATGTTAATGCTTTCACGTTCGTTCTTTCATCAGCCACCACCAGCTGTGGATATAGCTACTTTCCAGCCTTGCTGTCTCTTCTTGGAGAGCTCCAGCTGCAACCTATTGTTTATAAATGCTATAGATTTCTTCAGATCACCTCACATCATGAAAAAAGAAAGAACATAGGAAATGTTATTCCTGCACTTAATAGTCTGTTTGTGCAAGCAGAAGCTCCATGTAGAAGGAACTTTCATCCATACAGGGGTCTTGTAGATAAGCATACTGTTTACTACAACATGCAAATAGCAGTTCTGGATGAATGCGTTGTATTGATTACCTGTTTTCACACCCTCAACTTCATTTTCACACTTTCCACAATTTTCTCTATTCGTCTCATCACTTTTGCCTGTTTTTCAGTTCTTACTCAGGTAAGAATCTGCTGGATTAAGATCTACATAGTTATGTTTCATATGGTTTAAGGATTGTATAAATTCCCCATTTCACAGTGCATATACTTCTGCTTTCTGGTACAGCAAAAAAAATCATTACATCATTTAGTATCTTAATTCTGTATAAAATCTAAGATAACGGCTATGTGCTTTAAAAATAGCAGGTTTTGTGCACTAGACAAAGCTGTAAGCAGTTCTGTGTATCTTTATTTTTGTTTTTCTTTCTAAGCAAACTAAAATAAACTTGCAATCAATTTGGTTCAGCCAAGCTTTATAGCAAGAATGAATAAAAAGGAAATTGGTCCCGGGAGGGAGGGAAAAGGAGAAACATGCATTTGCTAATGGCATGGTGAAAACTTTGCTTCCATATTCATTCTAAATAAACATGAAAAATGTTTGGCATATGATTGTAGGAAGAACTCATCCACAGCACATGCTCTTTATCATAGTAATCCTACAGAAATGTGTTGCCAATTGCAAACAATTCACAGCATGCACAACCAGGTTTGACATTGCCAAGATATTCTTAAGCTGAATGAATGTGTGAATTTGCTTATTTAATAGCATGTTTGCCTCCTTGTGCCTCTTTAAGAGCCAGTGTGAGCCCAGGAGAATTTTTTTCTATTGAGTTGATATTTTGTGTCTACTTCCAGGTTTTATAACAATCGTTGCCTGTAATAGTTCAAGAAGCTTTCTTCCTACTTCCATTGCTTGCTTGCTGATTTATAACATCTTCTTGAGCAACCTAAATAGTATAAATGTATATGTAAATTGCATACTTGGATTTCTGCTGTCATGCTTGCTTTTAATGAGTTTAAAATTGACACTGAGGACAGTGTCAATTTTAAACTGGTACTTAAGAATTTGTTGTATTTATGAATATTACATTCCTTCTTTCTAGGCTCTTAAGGATGATGATGCTGAGACTGGGCTGACTGATGGGGAAGAGAAAGAAGAACCCAAAGAAGTGGAGAAACTAGGGAAAATCCAATATTCTTTGGATTATGACTTCCAGAACAATCAGGTTTGAAAGAACTAACCTGTAACATTTCATTCTTGTGTATTCAAGGGGAGTTACAGTAGATATTTCTGAAATCCTTACTGCTTGCATGGAGTAAAGGTAGAAAGCAAGACTGAAGATTCATGACAGAAGTACTACTAAATTGGTACTCTATCTACTCAGAGTTTGTGTTACACCTTTAATCAAAATTGAAGACACAGTTTTATCTAATGGTTATTAATAACTTACATTAAGGCATCACCAATCAATGTCAACCCACATTATATTATGAAGTCTGCATACAGACAGTAAAAGTTAGCATCAGCCATCAGGTATTTAAATGTAAGCAAACAAAAGATGGGAGAACAAAGAGAGGGACATAAAAGTAAGTTAATTCATTGTGGAACTATCAGCAAATTGATAAGATTGCCAGGAGTAACTTTCTCTCACTTCAGCAACTGTTCACTTTGCCTTAGTAACTACCTGCATCAGGTTCTGCTGCTCTCCATGAAAGTGCACCTACTAGCCCTGAAAATTTTAATTTGGAACAAAAAGTTCAAATAAAACGTCTGTCCACAGAAAAACAGGAAAGTTGAAAAATAATAATCTCTCCAGTCAAAGACTGATACTCCATCAGTACCCTACTCTGAAGCTAGTAAGACCAAACTTTGGCATATTTAGCCAAGTTTTCAGTAGGAATAGACACCATAATGTGATGTAGACCTAGAATCAGCGTGCTTAACAGATCTGTCCACAGCCTGAACTAATTCCTATTTAATTTCCCAGCTTGTATTCTTCCTGTGGTTGGGATTACTTTTGTCAATTATACCAATTCACAGCCTCGCAGTAGAACTCACTGTGCTTAACTTTGGACCAAAGTACACCAGCACATCTGATCTTTCAGCAAACTTGAGAACACATATCCCACATTTTGTTTTTTGACAGCTTCAGTCAAAACCACATCATTCTTCTCTACTTAGGGAAAGAAATGACTACGGAACTTAAGTCCTTGTTAATTCATTTTCTTCATCTGAACTGACTTCCATATGTACTTCTGATCTTTTTCTACATTCAGATTCTTTATCTGATGCTGTTCACGGAATGCAGTATACTTAATTGTTGCAAAAAAAAAAAGAAAATAAGACAAATTAAGAAAAATTTCTATCAGCAGCAGGGTATTTACACACAGCTATGACCTGGCACAAAATATAGTATTTCCCTGTCTTTTGAACCATCTTTTGACTACTAGTGCTTGATTTTCAGTGTGAGAGCCAAAAAGAATTCTGAAGCCTTTCAAGAACCCATAGTTAAATGAGCTTTTCGTGGACTCTCAGAGAAAATTTCCTTGGTCATGTGTCAAGTCACACTGATCCCCCTTAAAATCAGTATGAAATCAGTATGAAGTGTTAGACCCTTCAGAAGCAGAAGATCTAAGAAAGGGGGGAAGGAAAAGCTGCAAATGTGTTCTGACAAGTGGACTTAGAATTAGTATTTCCTTAGAAGATGAAAACAAACTTTCTCTGTGACTTATATTAAAGGAGATGCTGATACCGTGAACTATATTTTACAAAGGGAAATAGGATGGGAAAGCAACAAATCTGTAGAAGTGTGTGGTATTTAATTAAGGTAATAAATTATTTGAGTTATGGATTTCTATTTTATTTTGCTGCTCTAAATTATATTGCAGCTTGGAATTTGTCAGGTGATAGATGATATAAAAGAGTAGAAGAGGGGATGTAGAACTAGTGTGGTGGCATGAAGCCACAGACCAAAAATCTGGCAAATGTGTTGCACAGGGTTAAGAATGGAGACAAGATGACCAATGTACTCTCCAGAGTATGTTGCCTGTTTTAGAGAGAGAAATTTTAAAGGGATTTGAATTGCTTTTCCACTCGTAAGTAAAAGTCATAGACTTGTTTTTCACTCTTTGATATGACAGACTTGATGTAGGTGCTAAGCCTATTCGTGTATTTATGAACTCTTATGCATCTAGAATGAGAATGAGACTGAAAAGCAGAAGTGTTTCTTACAGCTAAAAGAAAGTGTTTCACAGAGCTTAAGAGTTCTATAGGTCAGAAAGCATGCAGGCCATACTTTGAATTTAAAACTGGTAAGAATAAGTCCAACTGAGGAATCTCAGAATCCAGAAGCTTCTTTCCTAGATTGACTATGTTCTTCTTTATTCCAGTTGTTAGAGCTTCTGTTTACAATTTTAAACAATTAATCCACGAGAGAAGCAAGTATATTGTGACCGAAGCAATGATTTGGAAGAAAATATTCTCAGATTTCATTCCCAATTCTTAATATCTTGTCTCTAGATTGACCTCAAAGAGTCACTTTGTTTGCCTTAGTTCTATGTCTATGAAATAAGATAGAAAGTATCTTCTTTCTCTCAACTCCATTATGCTTATGAGGATACCAGCTAGGATGTCTACATGACATAACATGACATAGCATAACATAACATAAAATAAAATAACCCTCCATTTATAACACTTAAAAACTGGCCGAAGTGCTTACAGGTTTCAAATGCTCATCTTATTTTCAAAAGTAAGAGATTTAAGAAGCTAACTTTTCTGTTTTGCAATGAGATTATGAATTGTTATTAGGATTCAGTTACCAAAGGTAAGTTGTCATGAGGTATTTTTTTGAAAATGCTGTCCTTAATTTACTATCTAAACCCATTCGTATACATAGTAAGAGAAGTTAAATATAAGGAAAACTGCAACATCCATTTATTCTCAATAAAGCTCTGCCTCTGGATTTGCATATTTTTGAGTTTGGTTGGGGGTAAGGTTACATGTTGAGAATTTAGAATACAAAATTTGTAGTCAAAATTAGACATTCTTGATTGTTTAATAATGTGATTTCTATTCATGGTGCCCAGCATAGAAAAATAATGCACAAGAGGAGAGAGCAATTGAAAGTTATTTGATTGCAGTCTTTAAAAAGATGAAGTCTGTATTTAGCTGTAATCAGCTGCCCTTTGAAAACCTTTTTTCTGCTTAAAAACTGCCTTTGTACAGTCTGCATCTGCCATAATTGGTTTTCTAAAGTCTATAGAGTTGCTTCATTTGCCTTCCTTGAAGAACAGGGGAGGGAGAGGGGGAATAGTTTTTCATAGACCAGAAATAGAGTCTGCAAGTGTATTTCTCTGTTACAGATTTTTTATAAATATCTATCTGAAATTTCATTCTGCTGTATTTCTCTTTTCAGCTTTTGGTTGGGATTATTCAAGCAGCTGAGCTGCCTGCATTAGATATGGGTGGTACATCAGATCCCTATGTGAAAGTTTTCCTGCTACCTGATAAGAAGAAGAAATATGAGACTAAAGTCCACAGAAAGACCCTTAACCCTGTTTTCAATGAGCAATTTACATTCAAGGTATTATTTTGATAATTACTGAAACCTTTTTATTTAACCACTCTACATCTCTTGTTTTGCTACAAAGTTATTAAACACCTTAGTTAAATGGTAACTGCAGCATAGTCATTTTTCATGTTGTAGAAACCTGTGATACTCAATCGTATGATGAAAATGGCATAACAGAGGGTCAGACCTCGGTAGTAGTAAAAAACACAGTTTGATTTTAGGCACTTCAGTTATCCTGATGTATGACGAACTGATCCATATTTTATAAAACTTACAAGAAAGTCAGAATCAGTAACACTTTGACAAATGTCAGGTAGATTTCACTCGACTAACATTTTCTTTAAATATGTTTGCATTCTGATTTTTTTTATTTCAGTATACCATTTCCTTTCCCCTCAAAAATAAAACTCAGGGAAGGTAAATGGATGAAAGAAAATATGGCACATAAATCTTGTTAGACTTTGTCATAGCAATTCTTTGCCATGCTACTTTACATATGAAAAGAAATCGTGTCTCAGGTTTAATAACATATGAATTAAATAAATGCAGATAAGTGTTGTGTTGCAATATTTAAATTGTTACAATAGTATCTATCAATAGTGTTTCTCTAAAACTGTGACAATACCTAAACCCCAGTTAAATACAGTAAAGGAATACCACATAGCATGTTTCATAGGGCTTCTCCTAATATACATTCCTCTGCTGTTACTTTAGGCCTTCCTTTCTATACCCGATCTTATAATGACAGCTACAGATTGAAAACAGGAACAGGGAAAGACTCAGGCTATGTAATCATTCAATGAGAAAGATATCCCTGGAGGACAGAACTACTACTGCATATATAAGCTTATTTTTTCCCTTGAAGATGTTCGTAAAAATAATCTTTTGTGAGGAGTTATTTTTTTCTTGAGCTTTCCTAAGAGAGTATTTAAAAGAAAACAGAGTTATAAATTGCAGATTCCTGTGCAGCTCACAAAAGAAAAGAAAGACCAATAACACTGTCATCTAAGATGAAGGCACAAATTATAAATCAGATCATCCACTCCTGGGCTATAATGTCCACTTGTTTTAATGTTCTTAACATTCAAATTTTATGCTCCAGAAGAAAGTTTACTTTCCATGCAAGACCAGACAGAGTGTTTAGGTGCATACCAATACAGTACTGATCATCCCCTGGATACTGTGGTCTGTACTCAGAGAAAACCAGTGAGGTATGCCAAGTACTATCATTGTTCTGGGACAAGTGACCATTTAACTAGAGCTGAAACTGTAATAACGCCTGTGGGAACTACTGACAATTTCTCATTTACTTGGGCAGAGTCTTTCTTTTGTGACCTACTTCAGGTGGTGCACAGCTTCTGTGTGCATCCTTCCCATCTCTCTCTTTAGTAGAGCTGCCCACCAGGCAGCCCAGGCCAGTTTTGTTACCTTCTCCCAGGGCATAGCTGTGAGCAGCCTGCCTTCCTTCCAAAGAAGGGCTAATGGGGATAAGATGGTTTATGTTTCTGCTGTATTGTATCTTGAGCCTTGGACCTCAAACCTTCTCTTCTTTGGATTATTCCCTCTGTTAGTCCCCTTTTCATTTCTGTTTCCCAGACATCCATGGTGCCATTCCAGGGTTCAGGTGTTTGTCAGGCTCCAGCTGTCTGAACTGTATTACCTGCACTGTGCTGCCAGAAGCAAACTGAGAAATCCTAGCTGGATTACACCAGTCTGGCAGAGGGAGGTGTTCCTCCTCAGGCCCAAAGTGAGAAGAGGGTTCATGTGTAGAGGAGTGACATGTCTGTACCAGAAAAACACTTCTATACGTGTCCTTCTACTGAGTTCTCACCATCATTAAGTCAAGAGGCTGAGTATGCCTGAGCAGCCCAGAAAGCGGGGAGAGGGAGCAGTTCTTCACAAGAACTGAGGACATCCTTGGTAGTCCTGAACAAAGCTGAAGGCTGAGACTACTTTAGAGGTAATGAATGGAGGAAGCACTGCTACTAGACCTTCTTTAAAAAGGAAGGTAGATAAAACAAGCATTACTGAGGTCAAGTTAGTGATAAAAAAGTATATTATGATTTTAAAAGTAAATAACAGTAAATGCGTTTCATGCATTCCAGGCGACCAGGATCCATTAAGTGGTATTGTGAACTGCTGCAGAAAGAAACATTTCTATCGTGTTTTTGAGGCTACTTAAAAATGAGATTGAAGTTATTTGGAGTTTTTACATCCACATACATTTGCCTTCTATAGCTTTTTAGAAGCTAAAAATAATTTACAGAATCAAAATAGATTTTGCTATAGTATTTACTACAGTACACAACCCTGTACCCACTGAAACTGTTGTACTCAGTAATGGAAGCTGGAGCTAGCTCTCAACTTGAAAAGCTTCTTTTAAACATTATACAGCATGCTATAAAAAAGGAAAACTACTCATGTTATGTTATTTGTAAGTATTTTAAAAAGCAAGCAGAAGCCAAACAATAACAAAATACAACAGTCCTAGAATTTAAACAGACCAGAACATATAGAGGTTAACAAGGCAAATGATAATGCCACACTTTTGTTTCTCTTTTAATATGGACAATTAATAAAAAAAATGTTTCCTAAAGACCATGAAAATCATTTATACTTGCAGGATATATTCAGATTGACCAAGTGTTCAATGTAAGTCCAAACAATTCCTAAATCAGACCTCTCAAGACAGCCACTCAAGTGTAGCTTATGTGAACTGTGCATCTTCATCTGAACATTAAAAATGTGACTCATAAGCATCCTAACCCACAGCATCTGTCCAAAACACATGAGAACAGCTGGAGAACTAGTCAGAACTTGGCCTTCTGCCACTACAATTCCTGTCTGTACATCGTGACTTAGAAAGCACCTTAATGCCTACAGTGTGAAAAACATGCCTCAGTAAGTAATAGGTGGTGGTACTGTAAGAGAACTATTTAGTGTCTACTTTGTGCCAGATACAGTAAGCCAGTTCTGTTTTTTCCCTCGGTCAGGGAGCTACCCATTTCTGAGTGATGACAGTTGATTTATTGAAGAAAAGACACCATTGTGTGAAAAGTTCATGTGTCTTCAGTGCAAATAATTGGGCTTCCTTTTTCAGTTTCATCACCCTCAAAATGATTTTAAGTAGAATGAGGAAAACCTGGGAAGTGATGAGTGAGCTGCCACATTGCTCTATTGAGTGCCAGAGCCTGGTCTCAAAAAATACTGTGTCTGGTGACTCTGAAACAAATACACCTCATAATTTTCTCTGCAGTTCAATTTACCTGAGATGACAGCTGATAAACCAAAGAAATAGATTTGCATTGTAGTGGACTGATCTTTATTGTCTCAGATATGGAGTTTGTCATTTTCTCTTCATTGCAGGTGCCATACTCCGAGCTGGGTGGAAAAACTTTAGTGATGGCAGTTTATGACTTTGATCGTTTCTCCAAACATGATATCATTGGGGAATATAAGGTTGCGATGAACACAGTGGACTTCGGTCATGTCACTGAGGAGTGGCGGGATTTGCAAAGTGCAGAGAAGGAAGAGGTAAGAAAAATCAGACTTTTTTTTTTTACCCCAGGACACTTTTATCCTCAGCTAGAGAAACAGTCAAACTGGCAACATTTTTTTTGCCAAGACAGCTCCCATCTTTTATCAGCATTTCTCAGACTTACTTTGCCTGATAAATTTTTGATAAGCATCTTTTCCAATACTCATTGAATGTTATGTTCTCCTTTGCTAATCCCATTTTCAATCTTTTTGATACTTTATGCAACATATTAAGAAAGTTTTCATGAGTTTTACTTTTCCTTGAATTGGTGCAGTTTGCGTACATAAAATTTGCATTTGAATTATAAGAGTGGCATGTATTTAGGCTTCTTTGTGGCCCTAATCATTCTCAGTGTTTGCATCTCAAGGAGTCTTATTGCGCGTGAAGATAATGGTAGGCTTTCATTGAAATACCTTACAGTTTTATTGAGCTGCTATGCAGTAATATCCATTGATAAGAATTACACATTTGACAAAGACCTTGGAACAACATCTCACTCAAATATTAATCACCTTTTTTATTTTCCTCTCTGCCAACATCCTGTGGGTTCATTATTTAGTAGGTATAGTGCTACACATACGCAAGACACTTTTTGGAAATATTTCATTACTAAGTTGTGGATCCTGAGAGGTTGTTCATACTGGCATGTCCACCTTTTTGCTTACTGTAAGACCACTTTGTACTCAGTTTTACATTAGTTTTCCCTTTGATTGCTAGATAATATCTGCCCACTTATAACAGTCAGAGTGCACAGCATGCTTCAATTCTCTGGTGTGAGAAGAAGGGATCTGAGTCTGCATTCCTCATTATCTAATTTAGCTGATAAGCTACTCTGGATTCAAACCTTAGTTTCTGTAATTAAAGGGAAAATCTCTGGATGAAATGTTTCCTTAATACAAGTGACTAAAACCTGAATATTGGATTTAGACTACCAGTTGTAAAAAATTCAGCAGATGCTGAGCGATGCAGCCTTCTCAGATTTTGTTAAAAATGGTAGATTTCAGTCTCGCTTTTTTGAGTGTTTGTTTTAAAAGACTGCATTTTCAGATGTCTTTCTCTACTGCATATTGATTTGAAAGCCACTGTTGCATTGAGACTGTTCTGCGTGGCATTGTTTCATCGTGACAGCATTTGCAGGGCTCTCTTATTTTATGTGACATTGTTATCCATACTACTGGGCATTTTTCTTCCACTTTTAAAGCTAAAGATGAAAATGAAAAAAAGAGAAAAAGGAAGTTTGCAGTTCAGGGGCCCTATTTCTTTAAAGCCTCAACATACTGGAAAGCTAGAAATGTGAAATCAGAGTGTATTAATCCTTCCAAACTTTATTAAGTATCAAACTGGACTTTTATTGCACTATTGTGTGTGATAGCAAAGTGTTTCATGTTATTCTGTTGCAAAATACGTAAAAGAAGGCAAATACTCCACAAAGATAACTTAAACCTTCACCTTTTTAGTATAACGACAAGCTGTTAAAACATAAACTATGATATCCCCATATGCAGGTGTCAGGTAACATGGCATAGACTGTTGTGGGGTGTCATTTGTCTTCTGGCATAGAACGTTGCCTCCTGAGTTTTCTAACACATGTCCACAGTGAGATCTGGCTCAGTCTCTTGGTTGCTGCTAAGAAAAAAAGGTGTTCAAATTGCTTGAAATAGAAAGCTACTTTTAAAATGTATTCTGACTTCAAAATTTTTTATTAAAATAATAGAAGGTAATTAAAAGAAATAATTCTGAAAGTCTTTGGATATTAGAAGAGTATTACAAGGACTTTGAATAGTTTGCATCAGGGATGAAACCTAGGTTGTACCTTATTTGTGCTTTCGGAGCGCAGGTGAACTGATAGTTGTGTATTTGGACATGTGTTTGTCATTTGTGTATGCAAATATGTTTGCATGAGAGTCATGTTAACTAGAAAAAAATAGCTTTCCTTAGTTCTTGTTTGAGCTTCCTCTGTCACCTTTCTTCAAATTTCAGGTACTATATATAAAAAAAAAAAATCATAATTTTTGTAAAGTTTTTTTGACATAGTCTTTTTGAAGCTGCTATTAATGCATGCCTTTTTTATTTATAAGAATCTCAGCAATAAGATCCTATGAAAACATTCTGAAAAACTGTGCTTGCACCAACTCCCTAAATATTTTTCATAATGCAGGAGGTCTCCTGTTCCATTTTTCCATCTCTGTGCACATAAGCATGCAAAGTATCCAATAAATATGGACAAATATCATAACTTGGGTTAGTTGGAGATTTTATTAATTT